>LPNX010144579.1:125050-140853 GCA_001517045.1 Pseudotsuga menziesii | reverse complement strand
CCTATGTGCCTTAAAACACTGAAAAAGCAGGCAATAAAGCAGAAAAAGTAGAAGGGCACCTAGGAGGCCAGGAATAAAGAAGATTTGATTCCCAAGGCTTTACCAAGCACTCCATGAGTCAATAATGGCAAGTTTGACCTCTATGGATAGGCAATTATCAACTTGCACATGGTGGGACTCATGGACTAGGCAAATAAGACAAAATAAATGAAATAATGTCTAAGTGGGTAAATACTATGGGTTTATTATTCTAACAGTACTCTTATGTATTCAAGACTGCTATATCTACTTGCAGTTATGTGCAGAGTTTGATCATTGTATTGTACTATTGGACGGTTGGTTCTTCCACCTGGTTATTCATCACTCAACTTCTAGGATGGACTTATAATGTATTTCAGCCATCATATGACCCCTCTAGCCTCACACATTAGGGTGCATCTGTTACAGCTGATTTTACCACACATGGTGGATCACACCTTTATGGCCTTCCCTATCCCTGTGCAGACTCTTTATACCCCATGGACCATTTTTGTACCTTTGATGTTTCCAATATCATCCCTAAAAACATGTCTTATTTGCTATACATGAATTTTAAACCTGTTCTCACATATATACGTGGATTTGACCCTCAAACCCGCTTACATCGAGATGTGTGCAAAAGGCCAAATAGTTTTGGAGTTTTCCTTAACGTCGATCTGAGTCACTTGTATTTTGGCCTTCCATATGCCTTAGATCGCTCAGATTTGACCTTCCATTACCCCATTGAATCACTATATAAGGAACCCTTTGGATACATTGAAAGGGGAGGAATTGAAGAGAAAGAAAACTATAGTCCATTGTTATCAGAGCTTATACTTGAGTTTGCATCCCTTTGTCCCTTGGAGCACTTTGTGTTCTTCCCAAGCTTTCCTTTGCTTGTGAGCTTGCTATTGAGAGATGGAGGATTGAAGTGGTGGAGGCCCAGGTGGAGGACTTAGTTTCTCTAATTCGCAGACATGTCGATAGAGGTTGTCACTATTGTAATCTCTGTTTTATATTAATAGAAATATCTTTTCATGTCCAATAATGTGTATTTAAATGAGTATTGAATCCATGGATTATTTTAAATGCTTATATGTTATTGATTATATATGCTAGAGTAGGTCTAACATAATTATATATAGAATGCTTGTCTTGTTTGCTGAATGTTGAGAGAGCAAATTACTTATACAAGCAGGAGTGGAAAATCTCAACAGGGATCTACATCAACCGTCTAGAATAAGGTATGTATTGAGATCCTTTAGTGTTAGATGTTTAATTTCTCTTGCATATAGGAAAGGATTGATTTCTGCAGTTACTTTGTCTGTTGTGGTACCCCAATCCATAGGAATTTTTCTCCATAACAGTTGGATTTTTGAAGTCGCAATTAGGAGAATGAGATGACAAGGTTCTGTATCAAAATCCACATGAAACAAATTCAGGTGGATTGCTTCTTTGATTTAGTATCCTAATACAACTTCATCTCTAAATGGTTGGTTGAGAATTGTGGCCAAGAGACATAGGACCATATATATTGTTAGAACATTAAAAACCCACTCCATACTTCGGATATAATTCATTAGTAATTTTTTATTAATTTCCTAGGTGTAGACTAGGTATTTTGCCATATTTTGTCATATTTGACCTCCAATTTCCATCATTATCCTATGGGGTGCACCTAGATAATTTTTTGAATAATATTTTTCTACTTTTATGTCTTTCTAGAATAGCAAGGGAACAATCCTTGTTTATACTTCTTTTATCCTTCTTTTTCTACTTCTCAATGGATAAGGGTAAAACTAGTTGACCAGAAACTACTATCATTTGTGGTCAATCCATACTCCATGATTTTATTTATAGTTTCCATGATTAGAAATATTTTCCTTCACTCATCACACCTCACTCATGCTTTAGTGATTTCGTGATATTTTTGAGTGATTTGGAAAGTGTTTTTGTCACCTTGGGGATTTTCATATTTTAGTAATCCTGCTTTATGAGCGAGCTTGAGTTTCCTCTTTGGAAAGTCAATTTTTTCTCTTAAGGATTTATTATTTATGTAAACTATTATGAATAATATTATAATGGAATATACTCCAATTATTTTTCACTTCTTTTGTGTTCACTCTCACAATTCTTCTCTATATTCTTCATGTGCATGTCTGTGAGGAATATCTTTGTAGAAAGATCCACCTAGTAAATATCATATAGTATCAGAGCCATAAAATTACACATGCTATCACAGTGAACCAGGAATCCAATCTCTCTCTGAAGGAGAGATTGATTGAGCTTACAAAATATTTCTTCTTATTTTTTATGTTGGTCGCAGAGTGTATCTCTAGGAGCACAACAACAACAAAGCGTGGATCTTTGTTCAGATGTGATTCTGAAACCCTTCAATTACCATGAATGGAAAGCCAATATTGCAATTCTATTGTGTAGTAAGTGCCTATAAAGAGTTACTATGGCTTTAGAGAATGAGACAAATGTTGTTGTTGAGAAATAAAAGTGGCATAATAGAAAGGATGAATCCTATCGATTGTTTTATCTCTCTATTTATCTGGATCTTATTTTTCATCTTGATGGATGAACAAATCCAAATTAATTGTGGACTAAACTTGAGTCTCTCTTTGGAGTACAAGATGATATTAGAGGGCATCAATTGGAGAATGAGTCAATCTCATTGAGTCCAAGAAATTTTGAATACATGGAAGAATTCTTCACCAAGTTCAAGTCACTTTTTATTTTTCTCAAGCAATGTGGGATTGAGAAGAAATAAGATAAATTGATCCTTTCCATTCTTTCAAAATTGGGTCCGTAATACTTAGTTTTTGTCTTAACATTCCATGCTACTAGGATTTATATTCCAAATTGGAAAATGCCTCCTTTAAGTGCATTCATTGATTGTATAACTAAAGAGCAAGACAAGTTGGTTCAAATGGGAGATCTTAGAAATTAAAAAGAAAAATACCCTACACTTGTAGGTTAAGGAAGCAACAATTCCAAGTCAAAAGGAAAGAAAAAGGTGAAAGAGAAGAATCGAAAGTTAGATGATGAAGATGAAGGTTCCAATTCTATTGATGAAGGTTCGAATTCCATGAAGAATACTAAGAAGAAAGGGAGATCCAAGTGTTCCTATTGCAGAAAAATATTTCACTGTGAGAAGAATTGTTTCAGTAAGAAAATGAACATCATGGCTCAATTACTTGAGAAACATAACATTGATTTTCCATACTTTGCAAGAAATACTGAACTCGAAAATCCTAATGAATCCCCAGAGCAAGTGAAAATTGTTATGCTTTGAGTGCCAGAGTTAAATCCTTTCCCAATTTTATGATTTATATTCACATTATAATATGTCTGAATCTGAAATCTCAGTTTCTTCCTTTGATAAATCACCTATCAGTTCACTAGAGCCATCTTCCAATATCTACGCTTTTTCACTAATTTATGACTTGTCTTTATCCACCTCTTTTTCATTCCATTCAAATGATTATGGTTATGATTTAGAATTAAGTTTTTAGGATGATACGTAGGTTATGAAATCATCCATACCATTTACCCATCCATTGAATACTCATAATACTATACAAACCCCAAGTTCATTAGTTGATTCCTCCTTGGATTCCTGTTACGTGTCGCTTGTTTCTATTGGGATCAAGTATTATTTATATTTCATTGGTTGCTGTCAATGTCATTGTTCATTATTGTACAGATATTATACATGTTTGGGTATGGTATAAAAACTTATGGTTCATATTTCAAGTCCATAACACATTCACATTTTCTCACATATCACTTTTACCCAATTCCACACACTTTTCCTACTATGGCCCTATTTACTCATGGAGACTCTATAACTCTAGATTTTTCTGGTCCATTTGACAACAATTCTAATATTTCAGATTCTAATAGGATTCATTTAATATTTGGGAAGGTGCTCCATTAGTATGGAAAGATAAAAATATATGGTTTGGTTCACCATTTTGCAGTTATATAAGAAACTGATTATGTTGAGTCTTTTGATACTCTTTGGGAAGGATTTTGCACAGATCTCTTTTCCTTTATTGATTATGTATTCATATCAGAGTATGTTGGTATCAAGAATCACTCATATGATTCTCCTCCATCGTCATATGATAATTTTCAAGGGTCCTCTCCATATGTTTTTTGCATAGACTACATTGATGCTTTAATGCATGATCATAGAGTTCACAACTTCTTTACCAAGTTCTTCATCAAGAAGCAGTTCAATCAACTTATTCAAGTGAAGAAAAATATATAGCAATTTTTTTTTCATGTTAGTTCCATGTCCTTTTACGAGGGATGATTCTACCCATGTGATTTTGTCTCTTTCCTCAGTTTTGTTGACAAATAAATTGTAAAAGGTGACCATAGCCTTGTTGTTAGGACCTATGTATTTATGATATTTTTTTAGATATTTCACCATAAATTCATTCTTAAGGGGGGTGTTAGAACAATAAAAACCAAATCAATACTTGGGATATAATTCATTAGTCATTTTTTTATTAATTTCCTATGTGTAGACTAGGTATTTGGCCATATTTTGTCCTATTTAACCACCACTTTCCATAATTAGACTCTGGGGAAAACCTAGATAAAATTATGGATAAGTTTTTGTTGATTTTATGACTGTCCAGAATATAAATGGCACATTCCTTATTTATATTTCTTTTATCTTGGTTTTTCTGCGTTCAATGGATAATGGTAAAGCTAGTTGACTAGAAACTGCTATCTTTTGTGTCTAATCCATCCTCCATGTTTTTCTCTCCAGTTTCCATGGTTAGAAATATTTTCCTTCACTCATCACAATTCACTCATACTTTATCCAATTTGTGATATTTTGGAATGATTTGGAAAGTGTTTTTGTCACCTTGGGGTTTTTTCATATTTTAGTAAGCCTGTTTTATGAGCTAGCTTGACTTTCCTCTTTGGAAATTAGATTTTGTCCATTGAGGATATATTATATATGTACACTATTGTGAATCATAATATAATTTAAGATACTCCATTTATTCTTCACTTATATTGTATTCAGTATCACTATTCTTCTCTCTATTTTTCTTGTGTATGTCCATGAGGAATATGTTTGTAGCAAGATCCACATGTTAAATCTCATATGGTATCAGATCCATGGCCCATGAAATTACACATAGATCCATATATTTTGGTCTAGGTGAGATAGAATGTAGACATATGGGTAAAGAAATAATGCAACTTCAACTTTGTTACCAACTAGAACTTTGTAGGCAGAGTAGCAACATATGTGGTTCCATTGGATGTTTGTGAGGTCATGTTGGGAATTCCATACTTGTACATGATAAATTGCATCTTTAGAAAAAGAGAAAATGAATGCAATTTGTCAAATATGGGAAATAATATACTATAAATGGCATAGTGACATAACCAAACTGTGTTTAATCAATGCTCATCAAGCTAAAATCATTGTTGGTAGCACAAATAAATTTATCTTGTTTTTATATAAAGAAGGACATTAGAAATAATAGAGAAATGGGTTAGAGACAAAATTCTTGAAAGGATGTAGTGGAAAGTAGTATCAACATTTAAATAGTTTATTGAAACCTTCAAAAAGGTGTTCCAATGCCTCAAGGATCTCTGCCCAAGTGAGAGGCCAAACACAATATTTAGTTTTTGTTCGAATCAACATTACCAAACATTGACTTATATAGGAAATCCATTGTTTAAGCACATGATATGAAGAATAATTTTCAATAGTTGTTGGAGAAGGGATTCATCAGGACTAGCATGTTTCGATATTGCTCACTCATAATCATGGTTCTAAAGAAGGATGAAATCTTGTTGGGTTCGAGTTTCGAACAATTTTGTATTTTTGGTATGTGTTATATTCTTTGCATGTGTGTGGGGGGTTTGTATTGGGGGGGGGGGGGGGGTGGTTAAGTTTTTAATGGTTATATTAGATCTTATAAAATTTATCTTCATAACAACATAACCATAACCAAAAGGATCATTGAATGATATACCAACACAACCACACAAAATAACACAAAGATTTATCCTGGGAAACCCTCATAGGGAAGAAAACCCAGAAAAGTTTCCTCTATATAAGATGTATAAAAGTTACAAGATGAGACCCCAGATAGTTGAATCTCCCTCCAACAGATCTCTCTCTCTCTCTCTCTCTCTCTCTCTCTCTCTCTCTCTCCTATGCTCTATACATAAGTGAGTGTGTGCTCAAATGAGGAACTGATCTCCTCTGTTTATACTCTTTTTTTCACTTGAATTTTAACCTAACAAGTTGGCCCCATTTAACTAACTGGGCCGAATTCACTTAAGAAGAATCAATATAATATTATATTATATTCATTAGGGTACTATTGACCCAACTTACAATGGAGGATTTACCTCATGACTCTATGATGACCAATTACAATGGTAACACCCTAACGAAGGAATATCAACATCTCCCTTGGGTTACATCAATAAAATACATTTAGAATATCCTTTGAAGTTACAATATTCAACACCCCCACTTAACAAGAAGGTTATTCTACTGACAACATCATCATAGACAATAGGAGTAACAAGAGAGAGAGTATCTGCAACATCATGGAGGTTATACATCTATACTTCATAGGAAGTTTTCACAATCAGTAACTGGAACAGTTACTCTTTAATGTATTCATCTTCTATATCACACGATCACTTGATCCTTTTACATCAATTCTTCGACCTTTTGATCCTTCGTAATAGCACTTCGATCTTCTGATCCTTTGCAATAGTACTTCGATCTTTTGATCCTTTGCAACAACAATTCGATCTTTTGATCCTTTTCAGCAGCACTTTGATCTGGTCAATCATTTCAGCAGCAATTCAATCCTTTCAATCCTTTTCAGAATCACTTTGATCTTCTTGATCCTTTGTAGGAACACTTCGATCCTTTTGATCCTTTGTAGCAGCATTTTGAGCCTTTGCAGTAGCACTTCAATCTTATTGATCCTTTGTAACAACAATTCTATCATATCTATCCTTTGCATCAGAACTTATATCATTTCAATTTTAATGTCCCTTTTTAATATTTTTTATTATATGACCAATTTTTCACTTTTTCCCCAATTTCGAACCTTGACTAGTTTTGATGTCTAGGTCTCCAAATTGGCCCAAATGCGCCCAAATATTCTCACAGTGTGTATGGATGATATTAATACTTGAATATTATTTTCATTTATTATTTATAACCTACCAATTACTTCTACAAACTAATTTTATATTCTGATCAAAGTAGGAGCCTTTACTAGCAAATTGGGGTTTCAATTCCCCCCGGGGTAAATGCTGGAAATCGATTCTCAAATGTTCTCAACCCCACTCAAATTTCTAAACAGAGGAAGGGGATGTGTAAGGTAAATTTTTAAGGTCTCATATGCATCATGGTTCAGTTTATACAGGCTGTTATGACTCTTTCCAAAACATCTCCCAAATCACTATTTCAACCCTTGGGGAAAAGGCACCAAATATTCTCCCAATGCAATTAAAATGAGTAAAATGGATTACAATGCTTAAGTACTGAACATGAAACTTGTAATACACATTAATTATAGTCCATTCATCATACATTTATCATAGATACATTCCTCCATTCGAAATAATCAACATTACCATGGGTTATATCAAAATAGAGTGGAAATGGTCATTGTTTTCTCATTAAAAATAAATTTGACATACAAATATTGGGTATTTTGAATTGAAATTTTTTAAGAATCAATAAAAAAGAATATTTGACTTATTACAATCATAAATATACCAGGATAATCTCTCCCACAAAGTACAATATCTCACCCAAGGCACAATCCCTCCATGAGCATGAATATGCAATGAAAACTGGAAATGGCTGAGACGGCCTGCTATGTTGGCCTCTTTCTCTTTATTTTCTCAACCCATGGTTCAAAAAAACCAAAATAACAACAATAAACCACAATACATCGTCTTGACAGAGTAAGCTCGGTCAAAAACACCTGCGAGGCAAGCGCAGTCTCACCCGAGATATCTAATGGGTAACTACCATAACCAGTTTCCACAATTGGAAAGGGATTAGAGTCCCTTGGTGCAAGACCAAGGAGCTCAAAAAAGGAAACTGGAAAATGGATATTATTACTATGTGATTGGGCACAACTGTATGGTAGTGCATGCATGACACAATCCTGTCCTTGACCTCAACAACTGGCGCAATTTGTGCGACGAAGCTAGTTCTGGGTACCGATGGATAGTGTATGGCTTATGTTTTAACTACAAAAATTGACTATAAAATTATTCACATATTCCAAAAATTCCTTAAAAATCATTCATTCACTGATTAACAATATGGCGCCATACATTTGATAGTAAATCATCAACATACAATAAGAAAATACTTAACATTCACATAACCATTCAACATTAATCAATCATTTAACTTTGTAAGTAGCGTGGAAACCCATCTGGGAAAAACCACCAAGGTTCTCTTCATATGGCATGAGAAATGGGTATAGCACCTTCCATTCCACATCCTACAAACTAATATTATGATATGTCTTTCTGACTCAATCTTCTTACTCTCATACTCTCTAGTTTATTCTTCTACCTACTCCTACTGATCCGCAAACAGCCTGGATCGACTACTCTACCAACTATATGTGCACTTAGCTGTAGATTCCTTCTACTTCTAGTGGTCTATGCACACAACTGCAAGATCCACAGCTCAACAACCTTCTACTTCTACTAGACTCTTCTTTGAGTCCTCTTTTCTACTTACCCTAGCTTCCTTAACATGCTAAACAAAACAACAAAATGATGGACCTTAATGAATGTCCTCTAACAAAAATGTTGAATTTCCAACCCTTATACAGAGTGGGTTCTTCCTATTTATATCTTCTACAGGGATACGTAGGGTCAACTACATACTTCTCATCAATTACAGGTCATGATTAGCCATCAAAATTGGTTACAAACTATCATGGACTGATAGAAGGCACTATCATCCTTACTTACAAAATATTCCTTCATACGTGCATTGTCCATAGGCTTACATTGTCTTTTAGCAGCCATGATATTCCAGACCTGTCACTTTCTTCCCATTACCCACATGCACATCTGCAAGCTTTCCTTTCCTTTGTTGCATGCATGTCCTATCCTTCTTCATTGGTCCCTTTGCTTCCTTTGCACCCTTCTTTCCTTCTCGTCATGCGCACAAATTTCCTCCCTTGTGCTCCTTTCCTAGACCAGCAGGCCCCCAACACTCACATGTGGCTCATCTCGAGCCACTAAATAAAAATGGAAGTCTTCTCAAAAAATTTCTACCACAAAACTTCATATTTTTCCCAAAATTTTATATTTCTGGGGTCGGCTATGCCATAGGACCAACCTTGTCTTGTAATTCCTTCACCATTTGTTTCACCCTAGAAACTTCCTCTGATACTTATTCTTCTTATGCAACCAATTGCTCCACTCAGCCAGAACTGATATGTTTTGACAAACCTACCTCCACTGACTGCATAATGGTTCCAAGTTTTCGTTGTAGTGACTAGATAAGGGCGGTGATTTGCGTTGCTTCCAATTGGTGCGTCTCAACTATTTCTTCCCTTTCCCTCTCTTGTTCATGAATATCCTGGAGATCCTATTGCACTTGTTTGACCTCAATCATATTGATCACTTTCTCTTGGAATGACAACTTCTTCATCTATGTATTTCCCGTAACGATTTTCTCCTCAGCTTTGCTGATGTTCTCCCTTATGTTTTCTGTTGTTGTATCTTCCAGAAGAACTTCCCATATCATGGAAACAACTTCTAGTGTTGTAGTGTAGAATGTCTCTCCTTCCTTGATCTTCCCAACATCCTCAAATGCTACTCTTATTCATTCCTCGACCACCTCAGGAGGTGTGCTCGGTGTTAAATTTTCATATGCTCATCTAAGACATCAGTACTTCATTTCATTTTCATAACAAAAGCATATAAATAGGATCACTGAAATATAGACAAGCACAACCATACAACAGGAACACAAAGATTTATCCTGGGAAAACCCTAAAGGGAAAAACCCAGCAAAAGCTTCCTCAATATAGATGCCCCAAAAAGATAAAAGATTAAAGATAAAACCAGCAAGGAGATCAAAGCCTGATCCTCCTCCTTCTCCAACTACTTCTCTTCTCCACTAATGTGCTACACAAGTGAGAGTGTGTGTCTCAAATGAGGAGCACCACACCTCTATTTATATTCATCCGTTCACTTTAACTATCTCATTCGACACATAGGCTCGAGTTAAATCATGTAGGCTCAAGTAACCACACTGGGGTGCTAATGACCCACCTTTACAATTAGAGGGGACTACCTCATGACTCTTATTAGTTCTTCCGATTAGAAGCATCGGGGTACAAAGTAATACAAGTGGTTCTCCTGGTAGGACCATCAGGGACCACAAAAGATACATATATAATATTCTTCGAAGTTACAATATTTCAACACTCCCCCTTAACGAGAAGGGTATTCTACAACAACATCCACAACAACAATAGTTGGAGAGAGATAGAGGACATCATCAACATCAGCATGGTAACACATCTATAAATCATTGGAATCTTTTCAACATCATGTAGTATTCATCTTCAATCTTTAGTCTTCAGCATCGTCGGTACTTTGACCACTTCGATTAGCAACATCTTCAGCACTTTGACCTTTCAATCAGCAACATCATCTTCAACACTTTGAACTTTAGATAAGCAACATATTCTTCAGCACTTTGGCCTTTCGATCAGCAACAACATCATCATCATACTCTAATCTTTCAATCAGACTCATCATTATCATCAGCCTCTAATCTTTCGATCAGAACCATCATCAATCGAACATCATCATACTCTAACATCAACTCATCATCATATTCTGATCTTTCAATCAGTACGTCATCATCATCATACTTTGATAATATGGCATCATCATCATCAGGATCTCATTATCATCACATTCTGATCTTTCGATCAGAAGCATCATCATCATCATTGCATTCTGATCTTTCGATCAGAAAACATCATCATCATCAGCAACATCATAATCATAAGAAACTTCTGATCTTCCGATCAGAAAACATCATCATCATCATATTCTGATCTTTCGATCAGAGAACATCATCATCAACAACTTCTGATCTTTTGATCAGAGAAACATCATCATCATCATATTCTGATCTTTCTATCAGAGATCATCATTGTCAGCAACAACATCATCATCATATTCTAATATTTCAATCAGAGAACATCATCATCAGCAACTTCTGATCTTTCGATCAGAGAACATCATCATCATCATAAAAACATCAACATCATCAAAACATCAACATCATCCTTCCTTTCAGAATTATGGGATTTAGGTCTTTACGAAGTTACCAATGATCCTTCCTTTCGGAATTACGGGATTTAGGTCTTTACGGAGTTACTAACGATCCTTCCTTTTGAAATTACGGGATTTAGGTCTTTACGGAGTTACTAACGATCCTTCCTTTCAGAATTACAGGATCAACACATTTGTGGAACTCAAACAATCCTTCCTATTGGAATTACAGGATCAACACATCTGTGGAACTCAGACAATCCTTCCTATTGGAATTATGGGATCAATTCAATGATCCTTCCTTTCGGAATTACGGGATTTAGGTCTTTACGGAGTTACTAACGATCCTTCCTTTCGGAATTATGGGATCAACACAAATGTGGAACTCAAACAATCCTTCCTATTGGAATTATAGGATCAACACATCTATGGAACTTAGACAATCCTTCCTATTGGAATTACGGGATCAATTCAATGATCCTTCCTTTCAGAATTATGGGATTTAGGTCTTTACAGAGTTACTAACGATCCTTCCTTTCGAAATTATGGGATCAACACAGATGTCGAACTCAGATAATCCTTCCTCTAGGAATTACGGGATCAACACATGTTCTCGAGTACCGAAGTCACCAGATCTGTTCTGAACCAAAGTTCAAGGATGATACAATCCTACCACCTTCTCAATGACTGAAGTTACACCGGATCCGTTCTGAACTGAAGTTCAAGGATGATACAATCCTACCACATTCTTGATGACCAAAGTTACACCTGATCCGTTCTGAACCGAAGTTCAAGGATGATACAATCCTTCCACATTCTCGATGACTGAAGTTACACCAGATCCATTCTAAACTGAAGTTCAAGGATGATACAATCCTACCACATTCTCGATGATCGAAGTTACATCAGATCCGTTCTGAACCGAAGTTCAAGGATGATACAATCCTACCACATTCTCGATGACTGAATTTACACCGGATCCATTCTAAACCGAAGTTCAAGGATGATACAATCCTGCCACACTCTCGATGACCGAAGTCATCGGATCACTTCTAGACATATGTCCCAGGATGATACAATCCCTCTTCATTCTCGAAGACCGAGGTCTCCGGATCACTTTAGGGAAAGTGCCCAGGGATGATACAATCCCACTTCATTCTTGAAGACCGAGGTCTCTGGATCACTTCTGGACATATGTCCCAGGATGATACAATCCCTCTTCATTCTCAAAGACCGAGGTCTCCAGATCACTTTAGGGAAAGTGTCCAGGGATGATACAATCCCACTGCAACATCACTACTCCCCCTTTCAGGGAAGGTCTTTCTGAACCATACCAAGGTTGTCTTGAAAGTGTTCAAACTTTACCTGAGACAGAGGCTTTGTTAGTGCATCATCATCCAAACCATCTTCATCTACATCTTCAGTATGTGAATACTGAACTATCACCATCTGTATCTCCAGTATGTGAGTACTGAAATCATCATCAGGTCACCATCATCTGCATCTACAATATGTAAATATTGAAACATCTATATCTTCAGTATGGGAATACTGAAATATTCATCATCTATATCTTCAGTATGGGAATACTGAAACATCATCATCTCTATATTCACTATATAAATACTAAATCACCATCATCTGTATCTACAGTATGTAAATACTGAAACATCATCATCTGTATCTTTATCTTGAATGTAGAAATACCGGATTTCTATGTGTTACAACGGAACACAGGGTTCTCTGTTATCACAACTCTCGTTATCACATAGAGTCAATGTAGTATCCATCTTCAGTTCAAAGAGACCTGATATCATCTTCCGAATCCATATGGCTTCACAAATTAGTAGAGTAATTTGCTATGTATTCTGCTTCAGCCATGCTACGAGAAACATTGGACTGTTTCCTGCTAAACCATGAACTCATAGTAGACCCCAAAAAAAAGCATCTACGTAATGTGCTTTTCCTATCTGAGATACTTCTAGCCCAATATGCATCTGTGTATCCATACAATCTATACTCATGGATACCATCATAATATAAACCAAAGTCTATAGTCCCTTTCAGATATCTCATCACATGTTTTGTAGTTACTAGGTGAACCCGTCTTGGTTGAACAAGATATTGACTTAAGGTGTTCACAGCAAAACAAATGTCTGGTCTGGTATTTGTTAAGTACATCAATGACCCAATGATCTATTTGTAATGAGTCATATCCACTAACTCTGATGAGTCATCAGCTAACAGCTTCAGGTTGGGGTCCATGGGTGTGGCCATGACTTTGCATTCCAACATATTGAATCTCTTCAATATCTCTACCACATACTTTCCCTGGTTGAGAAATATTTCTTCTGAACTTTGCCATACTTCCAGACCTAGGAAATAATGCATTAACCCAAGGTCTTTCATCTCAAATTCTTCTGCTAGTTTCTTCTTGCTTTCCATGACCTGTTTCTCATTTCCTATCAAGGATAAGTCATCCACATATAATAACAAGATGACAAGTTCATCTTCTACAACCTTGATATAAAGGTAAGGATTAGCTTTACTCTTGGTAAATCCCATGCTAGACAAGAAACTATCTATTCTTCCATACCAAGCTCTGGGAGCTTGTTTAAGACCATAGAGGGCCTTCTTCAACTTGCATACGTGAATCCATCTGGCTTCAACTTCAAATCCTCATGACTATTTGATGTAAAACTCTTTCTCAATCATACCATTAAGGAAGGCTTGTCTTTACTTCACCATGGAAGAAACTACCATGATAGTTCTAAAGGAAGTGTACCTTGCTTCCTGGATTAAGTGTCTCTTCAGAATTAATTCCCTCTTTCTGAAAGAAACCTATGGCCACAAATATTGCTTTATACTTCTCGATACTTCCGTCAGCTACATGCTCTATTTTTTATATCCATTTGGAGGATACAATACTCTTTCCTTTTGGTTTGGGAACTATATCCCATACATCATTCTAGTATTCTTTCATCATAACATCTTCCATGAGTTCATCTTGTCAGATCATCAACATATCCTAGTCTTCTGCATTCAACTTTGAAGGTTGGAACCCACTTTACTCTTGGTAAAGTATCGATCCATCACGATTTTGTCAATAATGTCGTACCGTGTCAAACTCAGATATCTTCTATAGTCACTCCCCCTGAAGTGGATTATTATCTTCCTTCTTCATTCTGTACAGGTGGTTCTATGCTTGATATATACTGGTCAATAGATTATGTCATGTCATAGTCTGTTCTTTCACGAACCTTTCTTTGTACACTTGTTCTTGTAGATCCATATGGAGGATACTACGTACTTCCCTTTATGTCTAGAAATCATATCATATACATCATTCCCCATGATCAACTGTTATTCTTTGATCATAGCTTCTTTCATAGCATTCTTTTCTTCAACTTGAGTTATCTCTCGTACCCATGGTGGTCTTCATCCTTTGAGGTGGATCTACCACTTTTTGAAGCTCTTTCTTCCGTCATGGTGTCTCTAACCCTGGGAGCTTCAAATTCATGTTTATTGAATTGTCATCACTTGTTCTTCGGAACAAGCATCGTCCTTTTTTTCTTGTAGGAGGTTGTACAGGACATTTCCTACAATTCAAATGCACTAGTTGCATGGTTAGAACTATTTCATAAAACATATGCATAACGACAAATTCTTATGCATCATGCAACTATTCAGCCAATACAACATTCATCCATATCTCACAGAAACTTTCTATATGCTTTCCATCTCTACTATGACATCATTGAGATTGTGCACTAATCCAATATGTCAGCAAAGAGGTTTGATAAGTAGCACTGGAGAGTTGTATAGCGCCATGAGATACTTACCCATCACATGCATATTTGTAGTATTAATGTAAACAATCTATCATGCATAACACATCAATTGAATACAATCAAATGTATAACAAAACAATATCATGAAATGGCAATTGAATACTTATCTTTTATTTGTTTCGTGGGTAGACTCCATCTTGATCATTATGCTTTATCATCTTATTCATTCATGAAATCATAATTTCTTATCCAAATGATAAGATGAAGAAGAGGTTCTTCAAGAATTGAGTTTTTCATATTCCTCATCGCTTGAGGGATCTTCTTTGAATGGTGAGAGCTTGATCTTCAATTGCTCCCATCTTCTTCTTCTCATTCTTCAACTGTTTTCTCAAAGCCATCTTTTGATTTAATTTCTTATCTTCAAATATCTTGATAAAGGAATCAAACATCTTCGGTGTCTTTAGGGAAGACACTTGTGGTATAAGTTTATCTGTGATTGAATCAACAATGATCTTCTTGGCCTTGATCAACTTCTTCTTGTGTAAGGCTTTGAGCCTCATCTTCGTATGGAACTGGAACCTCTCTACTCATGTAGGTGTCCAATTCATTTTCTTCAGAGAGATCAAATACTTCCATTATTGG
>LPNX010144579.1:99457-124977 GCA_001517045.1 Pseudotsuga menziesii | reverse complement strand
CAAGCTTATCATCAAGCTGATGTGATATATCACTTTGAAATGAGAACCTCAAATGCAAATAGCAAAAGATTAGATCTTACCGATTTGAGGTGTTCGTCCTACTTCCGGAGTTAGTTGATCTAGGGTTTGTCAGAGAAACCCTAATTTTCAAAACTTGGAATATTTCAGATATTATTGGATAGAAATATATATCTCTTCAAATGGAGCTGTCCAATGTACTCCTTTTCTGAAAACAGTGGAGGGAAGCTCCCGGAATAGGAAGCCCTAGTTTTCCAATTTCTTCTGCAGAAATGTCTGTTACTGTTTCTGTGATATCTCAGAAGTTACTACTCCTCTATGGATGAAATTTTACACTGAGGTAACCTCACATATCCCTAATCCAAAAGCACAAGTTTCATGAAAATTGGTTTCACCAATTGGGATTTGTGATCATTTTCCCAAGGTGGCCTGTTACAGGACTGTTCAGAACTGTGAAGTTGTACGACATGCCACGTGTCACTGGTTCATCTTCAGGTTCTGAAATTTGGAACAAGGAAATTAAAGGCTATGGTATTTCTGTAAAATCTTCAATAATTCCATTTGGACCTTAGTATCCAATTCTACATTAATTATCCCCAGGTGTCCTGTTTAGGGATGAATTCTGGAAGAGGCTGGAACCCTAACTTGGAGGGATCATATCTCCCCGAATATAGAGAATGTGTGGCTGAATTTTGGATACAATGTAAATAAGGATTTCATATTTGGCCTTTGAAATTTTCAACACCTGATCCTTCACCAATATCAGGATATGGTGAATGTACCAAAACGTAGCAGTTTTAGTATTTAGGGTTTTTCCAAATCGGAGTCAAACTAGGCTTTGACTTTCTCAGAGTTTCACCCAACCAAATTTCTTGATCCAGGTCTCTAAAATTATATTTTGATGAGTAGAAAAATCCTATGCTGGCCTCACTCAAAAATTCTTCTTCTGTAGAAATCCCTAATTTTCCATACCAAAACTGAAAATGCTCGGAATCGAATTCCGCTTCGACAAAAAGATGTGCCCTTCAATGGAGAGTCACTCTAGCCTTATTTTGCTGATTGATCATGGATAGAGACCCAAAAATAATAAGAATCCATAGATTCTTTAGCTACACAATATCTTCTTTCAGGGTGGCTCTGATACCATGTTAAATTTTCATATGCTTAGCTAAGACATCAGTACTTCAGTTCATTTTCATAACAAAAGCATATAAACAGGATCACTGAAAGATAGACAAGCACAACCATACAACAGGAACACAAAGATTTGTCCTGGGAAAACCCTAAAGGGAAAAACCCAGCAAAAGCTTCCTCAATATAGATTCCCCAAAAAGATAAAAGATAAAAGATAAAAGATAAAAGATAAAACCAGCAAGGAGATCAAAGCCTGATCCTCCTCCTTCTCCAGCTACTTCTCTTCTCCACTAATGTGACACACAAGTGAGAGTGTGTGTCTCAAATAAGGAGCACCACACCTGTATTTATATTCATCTGTTCACTTTAACTAACTCATTCAACACGTAGGATCGAGTTAAATCATGTAGGCTCGAGTTACACATGTATGCTCAACTAACCACACTGGGGTGCTAATGACCTACCTTTACAATTAGAGGGGACTACCTCATGACTCTTATTAGTTCTTTCGATTAGAAGCATCAGGGTACAAAGTAATACAAGTGGTTCTCTCGGTAGGACCATCGGGGACCACAAAAGATACATATAGAATATTCTTCGAAGTTACAATATTTCAACACTCGGCACTTGTCTGGCTTGAAGTTCCTCAACCTGCTTCTTCAAGTCTTGTGGAATTTGTGCTAGCTGGGTAACCTTAGCTACTAAATTCTCATCTTCATGGACTGCTTCAGGTGGGAACTCTACGATCGCACTTTTGATCGTAGCAGCTAATGTGATGCCGCTCTGCTCACGTGCCACAATTTATTGTTCCTTCTTTGTAAGGAGTGCAATGCATCCTTGGATATGATGAACTTTTTCCTTAAGGAGGGCCTTGCATGCCTTCACCTTCCTTCTCTATTTTTTTTCCTTATAGGAAACAACATTCTCCCTTAGTCGTATTTCTGACGCGACTTCCTATTGTACTTTGTAGACTTCACTTAAGGCCAGCTTGGAGAATTCAATCTGCAGTGTAGGAAAATCCTTGAAAACATCATTAAAGGCACTCATGTTTGTACCAATTCTAGTGCGCATCCCTAAATTCTGACTTTGATTGGCGCCACTAGCTCTGGTGTGACCAATGGAACGTTGGGATCCATGCCATATGTCTCAACCTCAATAGCGGATTTGACCTCGTTAATGGAATATACCATCTTATTGAGGTGGTTCCCAACTTTATTAGCTATGATTTCCTACTATGTCTTCAGGCTGGTGAGGTTGTCCTTGGTGACCTCATCTACATCTTGTGCTAGCATGCATATATCCTCCTTAGTCAAGGTATCCATGTTATCTATCTTGCTAGCTTTCCTATTCTTGCGCGGTGCCTCTTGTCCTTATTCCTATGTTTTCTATTGGTTTTGGATGTTCTCCTGACTAGGGGTGCACTCTGAATCACTATGATCATATTTTTGCATCCTCACTATCATCTTGTTCTTCCTCCTCTTACGACTGATTATCTTGCTCATCGCCTCCTTCATTTCCTTGGGCATTAACTTGGTGCATTGGTGGGTCCTCTTCTTAGTGTCCTTCATGAAGCAGCTCTTCCAGTGGACCACGCCATTCATGCAGCCATAGGTGGAGAATTGTGTTTTCATTCTCATTTGTGACCATGAATCTAGCATGGTGCAATTGTTTGTTCGAATCCTTCTTCAGCCCCAAAATCATATTATGTGCACCAACCTGAAAATTGATGAAGGATGCATACCTATGCACCCTTGCACACTGGACTCGGTGAGATCGATGGACAACTTTGTACAATGATTCTACATGAAAAAAGAACTCAATGTTGTTATCCTTCTGTTGGTCCTTATTGTTCTTGTCTTCCCACAAGTTCTGGAATCTTGCGCTATCACAAGGTAGCGGGACATCCATTTGTACATAATCTAGTGGGTTGGGCCACAAGGTGAATGATATCAAGATGAGAAACCAGGAGTGGTGGAATTCATGGGTAGATCCCCATGGGCCTATGTGGCAACCCTGATTAGCATGCACAACTCTGCAAGTTCCACTGTTTCCACCAAACACTTAGTGGGCCTCATCTTGTGTATAATATTACAAGACAGGATCCTTGCAGTGAACTGAACACTTGCATCTTCGATAGGGTCAATTAGGAACCCCCTTTTTGTGCACTGAAGGTTATACTTATGCTTTATCTTGGTGTTGTCTTTATGGGCCAAGTATGGTGCAATGTCATCTCCTTCCTTTGGAAGACCTGTTATTGTAGAAATAAGCTCGATATCGAATGGGTATGGCCGATCAATCCATAGGCATCCTCTATGAAAACAGA
The DNA here is from genome assembly GCA_001517045.1 of Pseudotsuga menziesii. Taxonomy (NCBI): domain Eukaryota; kingdom Viridiplantae; phylum Streptophyta; class Pinopsida; order Pinales; family Pinaceae; genus Pseudotsuga; species Pseudotsuga menziesii. Next base: position 121,502 of record LPNX010144579.1, on the reverse strand, counting down.
CTAGAAGTTGTTTCACGTATGTATTTACCTGTAGACCGTGGCTGAAATGCAACATAAATAGCAGATTTGTCAAACCTGTGTGGTCAGTGCCCTCAACTCACTACATTGGCTTAAGTACCTGTGCACTAGTTGGGTCGGGATGATCCAGGACCAGCAATTCTTCTCTTTCCAACCCTTCCTATAGTCAAGTATCAAAGTCCTCAAATTTCAACTTGACAAGCTTGGGAATTATGTCCTGCAGCAGGGGAACATTCTTAAGGATCTATGGTGCTATCAAATTTGTCTTTGTCTTCCTTGGAAGCATGAATTCCTTCGTATCATCTCTCCTTGGGTAGATGTAATGATGGAAATTTTCATCTTCCTCCGCAGCATCCATTCCTCTGCGTGGTGGTGTGTCTTCCTGCAAGAGGTCATTCTCCACTGAGTCTTCCTCCATTGGGGCTTTGTTGATATTGCTCGGACCAACTTTATCCTTTTGTTTCCTTGTCATCCTAGGATGGGATGACTATAGAGGTATGATTTGTCTGGCATGTACTGGCTCTCTAACTATTTGCATAGTTGCAACTGTAGCTGAAAAATCCCTGAACTAGGTTTGGCACAGAGCACGAACGAGGGGTTGGGGGGGAACCAGAGATAACAGTTGCATCAGATAGCTTTCTCTCACTGGGGATCTCAATAACCATGGGTGTTGTATTGATAACATGGGGTTGATAGGATTCTACTCTACAAATTCTTGGCTCTATTTATCTCTCGCTCGCTCTGTGTTTGTAAAATAACTCTTGATGGTGAAGCCTTGCACTTATACCCTCAAAGGGAGGTTAATGTCTAATAAGTCACATGGGCTTCTTGGAAAATGTGTTCTTTCATTAAGTCATTAACTTGATTTGTGCACTATACTTGTCAGAGAAGTTATGGTAGATCCATTAGATGTGACCTTTATGCACACCATCATTCTCCTCATATCTCGTCTAATTAATGACACTTAGATGTCATAACTGCCTCAATATTTGCTGGATATTTGCACTTTAATGTCGGCTAGTATGTCATTTCTACTTTTTGCATTACTTTCTACTCTTTATGGTACTATTTGTTGTTTCATGTGCTTTGCGCTTTTTCCTATGCTTTGCAATGGTTCCGTCGCATACGTGCGACAAAACAATTTTTACATCTTTCATCCCTTCTCTCTCTTTTTTTCTCATCATGCGGTGCGATTCTAGCAAGGAATGTTATGACCATCGTAGTATGATTTCAAGCGAATGTCATTCACCATACCCATGACATATGTACCATATAGCTTTTGTAGTTTTATTGTGCCCACATCAGTGATGTGCGCGATCACATATGGCTTTAGCCAATCCGTCTTCAACTTGCCCGGATGTTTGAAAATTTTTCTATCATATAGCAACACAAGTCCTTTAACTTCAAATGGCTTAACCTTGGTATGGAGATCATTCCATGCTTTCTATCGTTTCTTCTCAACTATATGATGGAATCCTACGATGAAGCATTCTTCTTCCATTTGAACAAGCTGTGACAACCTCCGTTCAACAGCATCTCCCTCATTCATCTCCTTGAGTGCAACAATTCTTAGACTTGGTACAATGTAATCCATTGGCACAACAACTTCTTGTGCATATACTATCCTAAGTGGGGTGTGTCTTGTTACTCGCTTGCAAGTTATGCGATATGCCCATAGAACAACTGAGACTTTCTGATCCCAATCATCTTGACGCACATTGCATACCTTGGTCAATGCATTCTCTAGAATCTTGTTGAAAGATTCGACCGTTCCATTATCCAGAGGATTATATGGAGTCTTATTCTTATGCTAGATCTAAAATTTTGTAGTTAGCTCAGCAATTAATTTGTTAACAAAATGTGTAACTTGGTCACTTACAAGTATCTTTGGACATCCAAATCTGGTTGCTACGTTTTCAAACAAAAATATTTCCGTAATCGCAATGGTACAATCTTTAACAGATGCAGCTTTCGTTCATCTAGTTAGATAGTCTGTTGCAATGATAATGTAGCATGCACCAGTTCTCTTTCTTGGTGGGCTGATCAATCCAACAAAATCAATTGCCCACTTTTTGAATGCTTGAAGGGTTATCTGTGGTGCAAGCGACATCTCGTCACGGTGCGATGGTTTTCTGTTCTTTGGAAAATATCACAGTGCTTGTAGAATATTTTAGTATCCATGTGTATGGTTGGACACCATAATCCTTCCTGTAATATCTTACGCATAGTTTCTTTTCCCGCGTAGTGTCCTCTTGTGACACCAACATGTGCTTCACTCATAACCCATGGTGGTTCATAGTCAAAGACAGAGTGATGCAGTACATCCTCTACTCCCAGCTTATACATATGCCCATCGATCAATGTATAATCAGAAGCTCTGATGGCCAAGTGTTTCTTTTGATTAGTTGGAATTACTTTCGATGCATATCATCTACTCAAAAAGTGAATGATGGAATTAAACTCATGGTTTTGATCTTCCATCTTGTGGATCGCAAATAGTTGCGCGTCAGGAAAATTATCTTCCAAGCTGGTTGGTTCTTTACCATTTTCTATCCTTGACAAGTGGTATGGCCCAACATTCAGTCACCCAGGTTTGACAATGACCTCAAAATAAAATTCCTGAAAGAGGAGAATCCATCTACAGATCTTCTCCCCCAATACTACCTTGTTGACCAGGTATTTTAGCATTGAATGGTCAGTGTACATATGGAAATTTCCACCCAACAAATAGTGTCTGAAATTTTGAAGTGCATAGACCATAGCAAGGCGTTCTCTCTTCATCATTGTGTAGTTCTTTTCTAGTGTTGATAGTTTTCTGCTAGCAAAAACGATAGGGTGGTCGAGCACGCCCTCTCCTAGTTGTGTCAATACTATGCCGAGTGCAACAGACGATGCGTTGACATGAACATGGAACTCCTTCTTCCAGTCTAGAAATACATGTATTGGCGCAGTCACCATTTCTTTCTTCAATTTATCTAAGCTTTCCTAGCAAGCTGCTATCCATTGAAACCTTGCGTCTTTCTTCAACAATTTCTCCATTGGTGCAGTAATAGCTGCATATTGTCCAATGAACTTTCTGTAGTATCCTGTGTGTCCTAATACTGATCTTAGCTATGTAATTAATGTAGGTGGTGGTAAGTTGAGAATAATTGCAATCTCTGTTGGGTCGACCAAAATACCATCACGACATACGACGTGACCCAATAACACACCAAATAGTGCGCAAAAAATACATTTCTTAGAATTGAGCACAATCTAATACTGACGACAATGGTCCAACATCATGCGCATACTCTTAATATGGTCTCTTACTAAACCAAACATAGTCCAATCATCAAGGTAGACCTCAAGAAATTTACGAATAAAATATTTAAAAGTAGAGACTACTATTCTAGAAAAAATAGCAGGTGCATTCTTGAGTCCAAAGGGCATTACTATATATTGGTAGCATCCCCATTCAGTGCGGAAGGTTTTTTTATGGAGATCCTCCTTCATGATTATGACTTGATGATAGCCCAAAAATCATTCAGTAAATGAATACATCTATTTCCCTCTGACACTTTTGATTACTTCATCTATAGACGGTGTTGGGAATGGATCGTGCAAGCATGCGTCATTCAACTTCCTTAAGTCGAAACAGATCCTTACTTTGACATTTGCTTTCTTATACTAGATCACTATAGGGATGATGCATTCTAACTCCTCAATAGGTTCAATGATTCCTGCATCGAGCATATGATCCAATTCTACTTTTACCCTTTCCTTGTACTTGGGGTTCATCCTATACAGTCTCTTCTTACTGTGTTTAGCATTTGGTCGCAGGAGTATTTTCATCACCCCTAGGCCTCCCACTATCCCCTTCCTTTCTAAGAAGTTGGTAGGAATAGGTCTTGATATTCATGCAATAAATATATGATCTTTGCATCTGTCTCTTCATCCCAATAATCTCCTATATTGGCGAACTTTGGGTTCTCTGGAAACCCAATGTTTACTTTATTTATTTTTAAAGGCTTAAGGAACTGCTCACTTGAAATACCACTCCCTTCTACTTCGCATGTGCCTTCTGATTTTGCTATGTTTATGTTAGTGGGATCATCATCTGGATCTCCAGCTATATTGTATCAAGCCATCCATTGTTGAATGGTCGCACTACACTAGTGAGAATTGGCCTCTTCAATGGAGATTTTAGCGAATATCTTCTCCTTTATAGTTTGAAGCACAACATCCACTATAGGGTCCTCATCAAAAAATTTGAATGTGTGCATGAATTTCTTAGTGATCCCTTCCCACTCCTGGGTCCCTTTTCGCAATTCTGTGGATGCATACGAGGTTCTAGGTTTCATTTCCAGTGTATGTATGAAATGATGGATCCACTCCTGTCGCGGGTATTCTGCAAATACCGTACGATAGTGGTTAATATGTTCAATAGGATTTTCCATCCCTAAATACTTGCGATTTACCAGGGTGACCTCTTCACCGAATCTAACTTCCATAAACCTTCTGCACTGTGGCCAATTTGTTATAGACTTCTTATGCGCACCCCACCATCTAGCAGGCGTAGCTTTTAGCGCATGATGCAATGTCAATAAATGTTGTGAGTCCATTAAAAGTCCTTAAAACTCAGTTAAGAAGGTTTCAATATTAGGTAAACCCTCATAGGCAGGTATCTCTCTTATCTCATTCTCCACCCATCACATAGAACTTGTAACTCTTACGCACCTCCACATAGAGAATTCATGCAATCTGTTTTTCCAATTCTCTAAAGCCTCCCCTGAGTCGGATGTGCAGGAACTAGCACTCTTCTAGTTCAGGTTCCCATCCACTCTTGGATTGTTGTATTCTTATTGTAATGTAGTGATATTCAAAGATCTAGTCGAGATAGTCAACCCTTCCTTCATTGAATACAGGCTCAACTTATCTCTATCCTTCTAATGGATCAATGGGAGACACCACTCTCATCTCATTATCATCAAATTAGAGGATCCTTTTCTTGAAGTTTATAATGGTCTGGTTGTCTATATCCCAATATATCCCCAGTAATGCAGGATATGGATTTGTGTCATCAACAATGTTTATGACCTCAAAGTCTATAAATGTGCGCAACCCTTCAATATCAACAAGGAACTCACTCAATCGGCCAATGGGTATGACCTTTTCCTGATTTGCAAGTTGCAATTTGACAGGGGACCAGTCCAAGCATGAATTTCCCATACTTTCCCAAGTTTTTTGTGTCAAAATATTGACATCAAACTCCAGGTATAAGATGATGTAATCCATGTCATAGTCACCTATCTACGTAGTCATTCTTAATTCATAGCCAGTTTTGAACTTCTTTCTCACTTAGTTAACTTTATTTTCAGGTCATGGCTCTATGGTTATCTCTTCTATAATAGCTTGTAGTTCTGCAATAGAATCTTTATCTTGTATTAGCTTTAAGCAACTTGAGAGAAAGGATTTGAGCTTACTAACCTTTTGTGGGACATTCTGCTGAAATATATGTTGAAACCGTTCAGGCATCCCCCTGATTTCTTTGGAAGTTGATGGTACTTCTGGATCCATGAATTATGTTGCATGTCCAACAATACTTCCTTTTTTTTTGGACATCGAATGACACCTTCTTATGTGTCACGGTTCGTAGCTGCAGTTGTAGTTGTTCTTGCAGTTTATCCTAATTAGCTTCGGTCGCATCTCCTCCTCGTGTCACAATAGCGACATTCAGATCTTGTGGTTCAGCTGCAATCATTTCAACATTCATGTTGATATTTGGTTTTGCGTTCTACGTAGGGTTAGGATCTACAATAGTCCTTTCTTTCCATTTTGCGATCAATTGAGGGCATTGCTCCACATTATGGTCCTTTCCCTTACAGTATGAACATGTCTTTGCAGGTTCTAAGTAATATATGGCATATTGACTGGGTTATACACAATTATAGCATGAAAATTTTCCTCTCCCTCTACAAAAACCTCCTCCTCCGCCTCTTCCTCTAAATTTTTCACCACCCCTTCCTTGCGGGTGTGGTTGTTGTAGCGGGTATTGATTTTGTTGATAGTGAGGTTGGTAGTGATTTTGATGTGTGTATAGATGTTGAGGAACATACTAATGTTGATACTAATTTTGATACTGATTGGGTCATGGGTGGGAACTGTACAGGCTGATACAATGTTTCCGTCGGTTAAGCCTGAGCAAGCCCCTCATTTTTCATTAAGTAGGTATCAACATTTTTTCTTTCAAGAGACGATATTATCTACAATCTTTCTCTTCATGGCCTACTGACTTAAAAAATTTACAAAAGAGGTTTTCTGGGGTACTTACAACCTTTTTCAATTATAAACACTCCTCGTCATGATGCCCCCTAGACTGGCATATGCGACACTAGGTATTCCATGGCCATGGGTTTGGTGCACTGGATGAGACATAATTCATGAAGGTCAGATAATTGTCCTTAGTGTGTCCATCTGTTCTGCATTTCGTGCACCACAAATTTTCTTGAGATTCCTTACCCTTATTTATGTCTTGTAGTTGTATCGTCAAACTAGCCAGCTATGACTGGATCTGCACCATTCCTGCGGCACCGTCACCGATTGGTGAAGCTTCTAACCTCATTTCCAACTCTAGAGCCGTTGTCTGTGACTCAATATTTTGTTGCATAAATGGCTCTCGGATGTGTGGTAATAGCATGAAAATAAACCACTCTTTATGCTGAATGTATGACATTTGGAAACTCACCTTGGCCATCAAAGTTTTAAACTGCTGGTCAAATTCCCATACTAGTTCTTCAAGTGCTTGTTTTATCTCCTTGATCTCATTAATGCACTGTGACTCAGACTTAGGTTTTCTATACTCAAATATCATTGCAGCTCAAATCTCATTAAGGGTCTTTTGTGGTGTTCCGGTTGATGTGGCACAGAACTTCATAAACCAATCCAACGCACGACCCTCTAGAGTCATGATCATCTATGGATTTCTTATGTACGTGTTATGGACTAAGCGAACCATCCAAATAGATTCACAAAGGAACCAGTGTTTCTCTGGGTCTTCTATTCCATTCCCATTGAATGTAGGCAACTGAATATCATCCCTTGCCACTGAGTTGGTGTCTGGGTCCTATGGTAAGAGATTCAAGGGGGGTGAACCCTCTTTCCTTCTAGTCATAGTACTAGCACTATTAGTATTAGCAATCCTCTCTAGGGATGAGGATCTTGATCTTACCTCCAGTGATATTCCTAGTGTGATGTAGTTGCATCCTGATCTTGGTGTCTCTGTAGACTCTTCTGATTCCTCCACTCCTCCCGATATCAATCTATAGTCCCCCTCTTCATCGCAAGACCCTTCGTCTTCCTATTATTGAATTTCATGTTCAATCTCCTTAAACAAACTAGGATTTCGTCTCCCTCTTTTGGTATTTCTTCTTTTCCCTGATCTGAATCTCCTTCCACTCCTTAGGAATCCAACTTCTAGTTCAGGTTCTGTACTTCAAAGGAACATCTCAACTCACCCTTTCCCATTTTCTTAATAGGTCATATGCGACATAGCCTCCTTCCCGGGTATGTGACTCAACTACTCAATTGTAAGACACCCTTCTCATAGACGAGCATCTTAATCCTTGTACTGATAGATAACAAATATTTTCTTTGGGGTCCTTTGAAAAATTTCTTTCAGCCTCACTATATGAGGTTATAGTGTCTAGTGCAAACTCATTGATATATCCTTGCAAGATACTGTCAACCCAAAAATCAAAAGCTCTATATATGGTGCTACTTACACTGGTTACCTCGTGAACCAACTCATCACTCCATTCGACAACTTCTCTTCTTTGTAAATTTTTTTGTCTAGTCACCAATATTAACAACCACTCGTGTAGTATAATAGGGAACTCTGCAAAGAACACCTCGTGAATATCATAATATATGTACTCGTCCACCCAGTTTTCTATGCTCAACTGTGATCCTACACTCTCCTCCTGCGTGAATGCTAGCATCTTAGACTCCATCCAATCCTCTATCTCTTTCTTTGTTAGATACCACAACATTTCCCTCGACTCAAATGATTAAGAGTCTTGGAAATAGAGCCATTTGTTGGCCTCTTTCTCTTTCTTGTCTCGACCCACAGTACCAACAATAAACCACAAGACATTAGCCCAATAGAGCAATCTCAGTTGGAAACACTTCCGAGGAAGGTGCAGTCTCACCTAACATATCTAATGGGTAAATTCCATATTCATGTTTCCTCGGTTGACGAGGGATTAGAGTCCCTTGGTGCAAGAACAAGGTGCTCGACGAAGGAAAATAGATGATTGATATTACTACTGTGTGTATGGTCACAACTGTATGGCAACGTGCGTGACATGATCTTGTCCTTGACCTCAACAACTCGCTCAACTTGTGCGATGTAGCTAGTTTCGAGTACTGACAAACAGTGTGTGGATTATGTTTTAACTGTAGAAACTAACTATAAACTTATTCACATATTCCAACAATGCTTTAACAATCATTCATTCACCGATTAAAAATATGGCACCATACATTTAACAGTAACTCATCAACATACAGTAAGAAAATACTTAACATTCACATAACCATTCAACATTAATCAATCATTCAACTTAGGAAGTAACGTGGAAACCCATCTGGGAAAAACCACCAAGGTGCTCTTCATCTGGCATGAGAAATGGGTATAGCACCTTATAGTCTACAGCCTGCAGACTGAACTTATGATATGTATTCATGACTCAATATTATTTATCTCATGCTCTTTGGTTTATTCTTCTATCTACTCCTACTTATCCGCACACAACCTAGATCGAGTCTTCTACCAACTATATGCGCACTTAGCTACAGATTCCTTCTACTTCTAGCAGTTTACACACACAGTTGCAAGATCCACATCTAAAAATCCCTCTACTTCTACTAGACTCTTCTCCAAGTCCTCTCTTCTACTTACCCTAACTTCTTAACATGCTAAACAAACCAACAAAATGATGGAACTTAATGAATGCCCTATAACAACAATGATGAATGTCCAACCCTTATAAAGAGTGGGTTCTTCCTATTTATATCTTCTACGGGACCATGCAGGTTCAACTACATACTTCTCATTAGTTACAGGTCATCATCATCCATCAAAATTGGTTACAAGCTGTCATGGACTGACACAAGGCACTATCGGCTCGACTTACAAAATATTCCTTCATACATGCATTTTCCGTAGGCTTACGCCATCTTTTAGCAGCCACGATCTTCCAATCCTGTCACTTTCTAGCTGTTACTTTTTTGGACACCTACAATCTTTCCTTTCCTCTATTGCATGCATGTACTATCCTTCTTCGCCGGTCCCTTTGCTTCCTTTGCACCCTTATTTTCTTCTCGTCACGCATGCAACTTTCCTTCCTTATGCTCCTTTCCTAGCCCAACATGCTGCAATAAAAGAACCCACGAGCTTCCAAGTAGCTTACACCTACAATTACAACTCCATTAAAGCTCCATGAAATACCTGAGTGGCCTCTCCAAACACCAACTTGGATGGGAATATTTCACCCTTGTGTGGGCCCCATAGTCTCCATGTGTCTCCATTCTCCATTTCCAATTCAATTTTCTCTTGTATTTATTTAATAAGATACATTATTAAATATTTACCCCATTCTAATTTCTAAACATCATTTATTATCTCCCTTCTTAAAATTCCAAATGTATCCATCCAACCTAAGGAACTAGTAGGATTGGTGGAATTGTCCTTCTATGCAATTATTTGAATGGGGACATTATAGTCCTCCCCACCCAAGATTTATTTTCCTCAAATAATTTCATATTTGGATGATGAAAAATATTCTCCTCTTCCCATGCAGCATATTCACTTGGTATATCCTTCCATTGTACTAAGTAGTCTTTGATAGTTCTTCTTCTCATTCTCCTTTCCTTTGTCTTCAAAATCTTTTCTCGAACAAGTGTGATATGACCTTCATCATCCAAAGGAGGAATTATTTCCTTGAATAAAATATCATTCACTTGTTCATAACTAAAATATTATGTAACAACAAATAAATGAGCAATTTTTTTCAATCTATCCACTACCACATTTATGCAAACCGGTGATGAAATTCATTGAGATACTATCCCATTTTTGCTTCGGAATGGGAAATGGTTGCAATAAACCAGCTGGGAATGTAAGTTCTGATTTTTTTTTCTGACATACCTTAAATCCATTCACATATTTCTGAGAATCTTCCTTCATCCCCTTCCAAAATAATCTTGGTCTTAATTTCATATAAGTTTTGGAGAGCCCCGAATGGCTAGCTAGTGGGAAATCATGTGCTTCTTGCAAAACTTTTGTACTAGAGATTGGTAGAATGAGAGCCAACTATAAGAGTTATTGGATAGCCTTATCAATCTCATCTCTGAATTTATTTGGATGTCTATGAAGTGGTATTTTAATGGGTGAATTACCTTCATCCAAAACAATGTTGTTCTCAACCCCCCTATCAGGTGGTCTACCATGTGGGAGACCTCTAAAAAAAAATTCATACTTCTGCAATAGTTTCTCTATATCCTTTGGGTGTTTGAAAACCTTTATGTTCTCTTGGGATATGTGATATGACATTTATAATCCCATTCTATGTCCCCATCCCTCAATATAGATCTCATACTTTTGCAAGTCACTACTTGTTTTGGGAAAGTGTGTTGTCCTCTCACAACCCTTAGTACACATTTCAAATATTCAAATTTCATCTTAGGAATTTGGTAGTTAATGTATGTTCCCATATAGAATACATCCATTGAACTCCCAAAACCACATTAGTATCAGAAACATTAACCACATAAAATATATCATTAAAAGTATAGTTACCTAGGGTGACTTGCAACTTTGGGACCCATGTTTTGCACTACATTGTGTTGTGACCAAGAATGAAAACTGTGAAGCCATCAAATGGTTCAATTGATATGTTCCTTTTATCCACCATATATGCATCAATGAAGTTATGCGTGGCTCCTCCATCTACAAAAACTGAATCTTTTTTTCCTAGTACCACACCCTTGCATCGAATAGTGTGATAGCGAGGCATTGCTGAAAGTATTGCCATTTTTTCTTTGTCCAGTGAAGGATGATTTTATTCTTGTATTTATTATTCAACTACTGTGTCATATGCCTCATATTGATATTAAATTTTTCCTCCTTCCTCCATACCCCCTTTATACCCATCATTATCATAAAATACTTCTATTTATTGAGCCTTTCCCTTAGTACATTTATGCCCCGGTGTCGATGGTTGAAGCATGTGAAGCACAATTTGTTTCTTCGCAGTTCATAACTATTTAGTCCTTCTTTCTTATTATTTTCAGATGAAACTCTTTTCCAAGGCTTCTTATCAGGTGCATATTCTTTCCAATGTTTCTTTTCAAATTCAGAGTTAGGATTGGAAGGAAATTTTATTCTAGGAACACATCTTGGAGATCTCTAGTCAATCTCATTGCATCTTTTAATGTAGTGGGATTGTGGGATTTGACCAAACCTTTTAAGGGTTCATACAAACCTTCAGTGAACAACAATATTAACTTTCCCATAGACACATCATACACCTTGACTAATAATTTTTGAAATTACATCATATAAGTAGTTGGGGTCCCAACTTGCTTCAATTGTGCTAGTTCTTTGAAAGACAATTCAAGATCTTTTTGCTCAAATCTCTCTAGTACCCTATAAATAAATTCTCCATATGTTTTAACCTAACCATGACCCAAATTTTTCAGGACATGGAACCACCATTCATTGGAATCCCCTTCCAAGTGCAATATGGCCATTTTTAAGGCATCTTCTTCCACCATAGGATTCAACTGAAAATACACATCTAATTTTTACATCCAAGTGTTAGCAGAACTATGAGAGGAACCATCAAAAGTAGGTACTGGAACTTTACTAATGGCACAATTTAATTCTTTTTTTTTGTATAGAGACTTATTATCTTCCTTCTTTTTGAGTTTGTTTGAAGCAAGAAAATACTGATCAAATGGTACAGTTATTTTACAATGTTCATCCAAGTTATCCCATTCTTTTGTCATTGTAGCAAGTTCAAGTTGAATGTTAGGATCTTCTTTTGGTACAAGGAATTTATGTGCAGTATTCCTTGGTGTGCTCTGAAATTCATGGGGTCTACTATGGGCTCTTGTTCTTGAGAAAATATTCTCACCCATTGTCTTCCTTTCTTCTAATTGTGAACTACTGCTATCTCCTATTACTACTAATTTGCTTCCAAATTGGATAACTAACAATTCAAATCCTTTCATAATATTTCGGTTCATGTTCTTGGTTATGTCATAAAATATAGATTGTATGAGTTTAATATATTCCACCTTATCATTATCAGTGTATCCCTTCCCCTCGTTAGTCATAGTTTCAGCAGAATGTATCTCTTCTTCTACTACTTCTTCTTCTTCAACAAAAAACACCTTCAACTTTAGAGTCTAAGGCTGGTGACTTATTTATTTGAATCCTATTTAATACCATAAGGTTTCAATACCATGCTCTGATACCACTTTTAATGTCCCTTTTTAATATTTTTTATTCAATGAACAATTTTTCACTTTTTCCCCAATTTCAAACCTTGACTAGTTTTGATGTCTAGGTCTCCAAATTGGCCCAAATGCTCCAAAATATTCTCAGAGTGTGTATGAATGATATTAATACTTTAATATTATGTTAAAAAATTATTTATAACCATCCAATCACTTCTTAAAACTATTTTTATATTCTGATCAAAGTAGGAGTATTTACTAGCAAATTGGGGTTCCAATTCCCCCTCGGTAAATGCTATAAATGGTTTCTCAAATTCTCTCGACCGCACTAGAATTTATGAACAGAGGTAGGATATGTGTAAGTAAAATTTTTAAGGTCTCATATTCATCATGTTTCAGTTTATACAGTCTTTTATGACTCTCCCCAAAACAGATCCCAAATCACTATTTCAACCCTTGGGGAAAAGGCACCATTTCTTCTCCCAATGCAATTAAAATGAGTAAAATGGATTCCAATTATTACGTGATGAACATTAATATTTTATTAAAAATTAATTAAACTCCATTCGTAATACATTTATCAAAGATAAATTCCTCCATTCTAAATAATCAACACTCCTGTGGATTATATCAAAATAGAGTGGAAATGGTCATTGTTTGCTCATTAAAAATCAATTTGACATACAACTATTGGGAATTTAGAATTGAAACTTTCTAAAAATTAATAAAATATCATATTTTACTTATTACATTCATAAATAGGCTAGTATAATATCTTGTACACAGTCAAATATCTCGACCAAGGCGCAATCCCTCCATCACCATGAATATGCAATGAAAATTGGAAATGGTTGAGATGAAGTTATGCAACAAAAAAACCCAAGAGATTCCATATATATTAAACATGAAATTAAAACTCCATTAAATATCCATGAAATACCTTAGTTTCCTCTCCAAACACCAACTTGATGGGAATCTTTCACCCTCGAAATTGGCTAAGGCAAGAAAACTAATCATCCACTAGCTCTCACAATTCAGAAATGAAAATTTATCAAAAGATAAAAATACCTTATATTGGTTTATTCCTATATTTTATAAACATAAATAGCCTTATAAGGTTCCAAATCCATCCAAAAAATCAATCCAATTCGAATTTGGGTGCGTGCTCATGATTTTCCATGTGTCCTCCCTTTCCTAGCCTTCCACCTTCCCCAAATTCAAGTAGGAGCCCATTGAGCTTCCCCAACTCACATGAGAGATCTATTGGATGATATATTTTGACATGAGATGTCTGATATGCCATATTTCAGCCTTCATATATGATTTTTGTCATAGGTTTCATAGCATCTTCATCATTGTCGACATAGAGCTAGGGAATCTAGTCCAAGTGTCTCGCTAGCTCGAAAATGAGTCTTCATTTCCCATGCAAGTTACATTTATTCCCAAATTATACCTATGATGCATATGGACAAGTGTATTTTCCTTCTAAATCATCTAATATCCTTTATGATTCCCATAGATTTTAAATTACAAGAGGAGGATTCCATATGGAACAAAATTTCTAGCTTGTGTGGGCCCCATATTCTCCATGTGTCCCCATGCTCCATTGTTACTTCAATTTTCTATTGTATTTATTTAATAAGATACATTATTAAATATTTATCCAATTCTAATGTATAAACATAATTTATTATCTCCCTTATTAAAATTCCAAATGTATCCATCCAACCTAGAGAACTAGTTGGATTGGTGGAATTGTCCTGCTATGAAATTATTTTAATGGGGACATTACATTGATCCTTTGCAGCAGCACTTCAATCCTTTTGATCCTTTTTATCAAAAATTTGATCATTTAAATCCTTTGTAGAATCACTTTGATCCTTCTTGATCCTTTGTAGCCGCACTTTGATCTACTTGATCCTTTTTCACCATACTTCGATCTACTTGATCCTTTTTCCAGCACACTACATGCAATACACATGATCTCTTTGCAGGATGATCAATCCCTATATCTTTAGGACATAAGCCCAAGGATAATGCAATCCTCCATAATCATGTTCCATGATATCAACTAGTTGAATAATATACAACTAAATGTACATCTCAATTGCACCTATATGCGGGCCTTATCATTTGTGAGGACTCATCATAGACCATCCATAACACTGAGGTTAGGACCACTCCCAAGTGAGTGTTATAATACAATGTATACACTCATGTGTATTCATACTCTTCCATGCAAGATTATTGTCTGCAGATAAGATCTTGATCGCATACAAAATGTCAGCTCTCATCGTAGAACATCATTACCATTGCGGTTAGGACAACTCCCAAGTGAGTGTTATACTACGCCATCCATGAGGACTCATCATAGAGAATCCATACCACTAAGGTTAGGACCACTCCCAAGAGGGTTTTATTCTATGGTATATACAAATGAATGTAGGCATATTCTACATACAAGAGTATTTTCTGTAGAGAAGATCTCGACTACATACAAAATATCAGTCATGTCATCCATGAGGACTCGTCGTAGAGAATCCTTACTGGTAAGGTTAGGACCACTCCTGAGAGAGTGTTATTATACGGTATCCATAACTGAATGTGGGTACTCTCCATACGAGAGTAACATCTACAGGGCCATCCTTAGCTAGTAAGGACCACTCACATCAGCATAGTGTTTACCTACCATCCTCAAAAGAGGATACTATCATCCACAAGTGAATGTCGGACCTTGTCAGCATCTTCATGCATACTTGGAATATTTCATGCTCGAGCATCACTTTCATCCCATCATCAATGTCAATCTCATCATCACTCCCCCTTTCATGGGAGGACTTGTATTATCAACATGCTCCTAATTTGTTTGAGGAGGGTTCATATCCACGACCTGTTCTTCATTTTCAAGGAGATTCCATATCTTCAACTTGTTCCTCCTTTCCGAAGAGAGTCCATATATTTGACTTGTTCTTCCTTTGCGAAGAGAGTCTTTCTCTTTGACCTGTTCCTCCTTTCTGAGAAGGGTTCATATCTTCGACATGTTTCTCCTTTCCAAGAAGGGTCCATATCTTTGTCGTTCCTCCTTGCGAGGAAATATCTATATCAACATCATTTTTCTTCCTTGTGAGGAAATTCTGTAGTATCATCATCATTATTCCTCCTTGCAAGGAAATTATTTTTGAACTACACCAAGCTTGTCATGGAAGCTTAGTCAACACATCAGCAACTTGCTCGTTGGTACTCACATACTAGAGTTTTATATCTCCCTTCAGTACCATATCCCATAGGATTTTCTGTCATCTTTATGAAACTCTGGTTGTCACAAAGAATCACTCTAGTATCCAACTCCATGTCAAATAGTCCTGACATCAATTTTTTGAATCCATATGGTTTCCCAAATAGTGGAGCAAGTTTCTATGTACTATGCTTCAACCGTGCTGAGGGAATCACTGGATTGTTTCTAACTAAACCATGAGATCATGGAGGATCCCAGAAGATAACATCCACCTGAGGTACTATTTTTGTCTGCAACACTTCCTTACCAATATGAATCTGTATATATATATATAATCTGTAGTCATGATCTCTACCATAGTAAAGTCCAAAGTCTATCATACCTTTTAGGTACCTCATCACATGATTTGTAGCTATTAAGTGAACCCATATAGTTTTAACTAGATACTGACTTAAGGTGTTCACAAAAAATCATATATCTAGTCTTGTGTTCATCAGATACATTAATGACCCAATAATATGAAGGTCCTAAGTCATGTCAACTAACTCTGATGTCTCATTAGAAAACAACTTTAGGTTGGTGTCTGTTGGCCTCTTTCTCCTTGTCTCAACCTGCAGTTCAACAACCCCATAATACCAAAAATAACCACAAGACATCGGCCCGACATAGCAAGCTCAGTCAGCAACACTTGCGAGCCAGCCACAGTCTCACCCGAGATATATAATGGGTAACTACTAGAACCATGTTTTTGCAGTTGGTGACGAATTATAGTCCCTTGGAACATGACCAAGGTGCTCGACGAAGGAAACAGGACGATGGGGTCTATTACTACGTGACTGGGAAAAATTGTATGGAAGTGCGCACGCGACATGACCGTGTCCTTAATCTTAACAACTAGCGCAACTTGTGTGACACAGCTGATTCCTTGTACTGACACACAGTGTGTGACTTATGCTTTAAATTAGGAAATTAACTATAAACTTATTCACACATCCAGCAATGCTTTAACAATCATTCATTCACTGATTAATAATATGGTGACATACATTCAACAGTAACTCATCAGATTACAGTAAGAAAATACTTGACATTCACATAAACATCCAACATCAATAAAGCATTCAACATAGGAATTAACATGGAAACCCATATGGGAAAATCCACCAAGGTGCTCTTCATTTGGCATGAGAAATAGATATAGCACCTTGCACAACTACATTTCGGCCAAAAATCCGACGGTCGTATTGTCGGATTTTTGACACTTCCCTGTCGCATGTACGACACTATGATTTTTTTTAAGCGTCGGTGAATTTTCGTCGGTTATCCGACATCTTTCCAATCCGTCGGTTAAGTGACGGCTCAGTTTAACGTCGGTTAAATGTAAATCGTCGGTTATCTAACATCTAATTCATATTAAACTTTAAACATGCGTCTCTTAAACGACGATAATGAAAACGTAAGCATCGGTTAAGCGACGGTGGAGAATTTTATTTTTTAAAAACTACACTTACAGGCCGTCGCTTCCACAGCATGGCCGTCGGTTCACCAATGAAACCCGTCACTTAACCGACGGCTATCCGACGGATTATGAAAACTTAAACGTCGGTGAAGCGACGGTATTGAATTTTTTTTTTAAAAATCACCTACAGGCCGTCGCTTAACCTACGGCTATCCAACGGATTATGAAAACTTAAACGTCGGTTAAGCGACGGTATTGAATTTAAAAAAAAAAAAAATCACCTACAGGCCATTGCTTAACCGACGGCTAAAAGTGTTTTAAAAAAAAAATACAAATGCCAGATTACTGGAGACACACCCTGATGTTTGTATAGATTGTGAAATTACTACAATAAAGCAAATGTTGCTAACAAAGTGCCCAGAAACAAATATCAGTAAGCTATGCCTGAAGTAACGATCGTGAGATAAAATGACAAATGATTAATAGCTTTGACCAAATGTATGTGTGCAAGAAATATATATATGATTTAGATGACAAAGACTTGCTTCAAGTTTTGATATGCTCAATTAAGTCATGTATCAAATATATAGCTCTTCCAAGAGTAGTATGTTTGAATGAGTTGTTCAAAGCTAGTTATTTGTTCAAGTCAGAATAAATGCAAATGTTTCAAGTAAGCCCAAAAACAATTATTATCAAACAATTATGCAGCAATATTACCTTTCAATCAAGAAATGAAGGGATGCTCATTCAAATGGAGTATATGGACATTGCTCCTACCGTGGTCACATACAATGTGCTTATTCATGGACATTGTCAAGCAGGTGCCCTTGACAAAGCTTTGGATCTCCTGCAGACAATGGAGAAAACAGGTACTGTTCCTGATGCTTATACTTACAATATATTAATAAACGGCCATTGCAAAAATGGGGATCTACAGAGGGAAAATGGGTTTTTGAAAGACATGCTAGAAAAAAACCTAGGGCCCAATAATGTCACATATAGTACGTTGATTGATGGGTTTTGTAAACAAGGGAAGTTGGATAAGGCGATTGGATTGTATGAGGACATGGTGAAAAAATGCATCAGGGCTGATCCTGTGACTTATACTGCACTCATCGATGCACTTTGTAGGGCAGGAAGAATGGAGGAGGCGAGGGGGTTTGTACAGAAAATGAGAGAAGAGGTATTTGTGGGTGATTGTGCTAGTTATGGGGCTCTGATTGGTGGGTATCGCAGGGATGGGAATTTGAGGGATGCACTCAAGCAGCATGATGAGATGGTCAACAATGGGATTCTGCCTTGTGTTTTCACATATTCATCCATCATTGATGTGTTTTGCAAGAAGGGTAATGTGGAAGCTGATGCGGTGCTGCAGGGCCAGATGGTGAAGAAGGGTCTGGCATTCAATGTTGTGACCTATGGTGCTATTATTTCTGGGTTTTGAAAAATAGGAAAGATGGAAGAGGCGGAGAGATGTTTGGAGAAAATTATAGAGGAGGGTATTGATTCTGATGAGGTTACCTATGGTATGATGGTGGGTGGGTATTGCCGAAAAGGAAAACTAGATAAAGTATTTAGCCTGCTTGAAGAAATGGAAACGAAAGGGGTTTTGGTTACTCTCATCACTTACAATGCTCTTATAAATGGGTTGTGTAAAGGAGGCAAGATGATTGAAGCAAGTACTCTATTAAAAGAAATCTCAACGAGAGGTTTGGCTGTCGACAATGTGACTTACAGCACCCTAATGGATGGGTACTGCAAGGGAGGAACTGTGTTGAAAGCATTGGATGTTTACAAGGAAATGGAGGCAAGAGGAATTGAGCCGAATGTCATCACTTGTAACGTGCTTATCAAAGCACTTTGTATGGATGGTCATTTTCGGGAAGCTACTGATGTCTTCAAGTGGATTCCTGATAGAGGGTTGGATCCCAATGCTGTTACTTTCTTCATTCTTATCAGTGAATACTATAAAACAGATAAGATAGAGGAGGCTTTGGCATTCTGGGAAGAACTGTAAAGACATGGTGTTATGCCCAACATTTCTAATTACAATTCAGTTATCAATGCCTTTTGTAAGAAAGGTAGGATATCGGTTGCAAGCAACCTCCTTAAAGATGCCTTGGACAAAGGTTTAATTCCAGATGTGATTACCTAGAGGGCTTTGATTAAGGCACATTCTGAGGCAGGAAATATACAGGAGGCCTCTGAACTTCTTGATAACATGATAGGTTCTGGAATTGTGCCAAATGACTCTCTCTATAACACTGTCATTGACAGACTTTGCAATCAATGGAAATTTGATACTGGTATGAAACTCTACAATGAAATAGAAAGGAAAGGCATGCTCCCAAGTATTAGCAGTTACATGTCACTTATCAGAGTGCTCTTAAAAAATTGCAGAAAGGAGGAGTTTAATGAGATTTTGAACAGCACCTATGTAAAAGAATTGGCTTCTGATGTCAGAACTTGCAATATGCTGATTGATTGTTTATGCATGGAAGATTCATATTTTGTCATGAATTTGTAAGACATAATGGAGGTGAAAGGTGTTGCACCCAATTCTTCTACATACAATGCTGTCATTGGTGGAATTTGCAAAGTAGGAATGGTAGATATGGCATTGAAGATGCATTTGAGAATGCTAAAAATGGGTTTTCTGTCTGTTATTGAATTCTTCAGCACCCTTATGAATGGTATTTGCAAGAAGGGCAGTTTGGAAGAGGCTAATAATATTTTTAAACTAATGCTAGAGAAAGGTTTAGTTCCTAATGTTCATATTTACAGTAAGATGATAATTTCAAACTGTGAAAGGGGATGCATAAAGGGAGCCTTAAAACTGCATTATGAAATGCAAGATAAGGGGTTATTACCAGCGCTGGAAACTTATCACTCGCTTATTTATAGACTTTGCAAAGAAAGGGACACAGATGGAGCTCTAATGATTTACAATGAAATGGAGGCCAAATATATGTTGCCAACTTTCTCTAGTTGTTCAGTTGTCCTTGATATCTTATGCAGAGAAGGGACAGTGAAAGAATCATGCAAGCTTTTAAAGGCAGCATTGAAGAAGGGAATTGTGGCAGATGAAGTTGTTTGTGCAAAAGTAATTTATTGCCTGTGCAGAGAAGGTTGTTTGGATGAATATTTAGAACTATGCAAGGAAATGGAATTAAAAGGTACTATGCCTAATGAGGTCACATATAATTCAATAATTGATGTACTTTTCATTGAAGGCCACCTCGTAGAAGCTTTCAGGTTATTTGATGCTATGGAGAGAACAGGTGTTACTCCCACTGTTACCACTTACTCGAAACTCATACGTGGTCTCTGTAAGGAAGGATATTTAGAGGATGCAGAGGAGCTCTTGAAGAAATTGTTAGCCATGGGCCTTGTCCCAAACATCAATATTTACAATCTCCTGATTTCTGGATACTGCAAGCAAGGAAAAATTGAGGAGGCATCAACTCTTCTCTTTGAAATGGAGAAGTGGAGTATTCCGCCAGATGGTTTTATGTTTGAGTCACTGATTAAAGGGCATTGAAAAATATGCAATCTGGAGGCAGCTCTGACACTATTTCATGAAATGGAAAGGAAAGGAATTGCAGCAAATCTCTTTTGCTACACCAACCTTATTAATGGGCTTTGCAGTAAAGGCAGGATGGAAGAAGCAAGTAAACTTGTAGAAGAACTGCTTGAGAGGGATTTACTTCTTGGCATCAATACTGACAGTAGATTATACTCTGAATATTTTAGAAGATTGAATTATGTGGGAACTGATAATTTGTTTGTTGGGCCAGAGCTTGATATCTCGTTTGTTGATTTCATCAAAAGGATTTACCATGAAGGAAAGATACAGGAAGCAGCAACTATATTAAGGGAATTGGAATTAAAGAATCCAACTTCTGGTATTTCAAGTTGTACTGTGCAACTTTATAGGTTAGTCAATGATGATGACATTGATACAACTTCCATGCTGACAGCTAATACAGATGAAGAAATTCCGAAGGAGGTTTTGGCCACTCATGTCAGTTCACAGGATATGGAATCTATCATCAGGCTTTGTAAGGAATGTAGAATGCAAGATGCATTGATGTTTTATGATGAAATGATTAAAAAGGGGCTGGTGCCAAACTTTAAGACTTTTAGTGTTCTCATTAGGTCACTTGACACAAATGATAAGCTGGAAGAAGCAAACAGGGTAATGAAAGAAATGCTAGTATTACTTAGCCATATCACTTGAAAGAGGAACACTGTAAATTATGGATAATTTATTAATTTCTGAGGTATGGTAAAAATTTGAATACTTGAAAGACTCAAGAGAAATGGGAGAGGATTTAGAATCTGTTCCATTGGCCCTCAATTCTCTTAGTTGATCTACTTCTGGAGAAACTGTCTTGACTCTTGACAGTGGACTTATTCTCATTCATTTTTGAGGAATACAGGTTTAGATATTATCAGGTTGAGATCTTCTCCTGCACTTAACTGAGAACACAATCGGAGGGAAGAGGGAAAGGCTCTTCCACAGATTATTGTGTGACATCAGAAAGATATTTCTTTACCTTGTTTATCGATCAGCACCTTTTGCTATTCGAATTTGTTGGGATGTTGATGACATTCAATTGATGTCTACTCATGAGAATCGATCTCTTAACTTGGAAGTTTTCTTATACATGTTTAACTTGGAATTTATTATACACAGGGCCTATGTTGAAGTCAGGAAAGTTGCAGAGATGTTTTCAACTAACTCCCCACTTTCAATGCCTAAATAATTGGTTTTGTTAAAAGTAAGCCTTTTCCTAGTGTTTCAGGAAGAGTGTTCAAAATTCTCG
>LPNX010144579.1:87746-99168 GCA_001517045.1 Pseudotsuga menziesii | reverse complement strand
GCAAATTAGCTCCATGTGTGCTTCTCTATCTCTAGGACTGTGGGAATAATATCTATCACATGATCTAAATTGCACGACATAGCATTTTATAGATTTAGGACCAGCATGGCTTCAATGAGATCAAACTTCTTCTGGGGTCCTTTGATTGCTCATTTGGGTGAATGAAAAAATGACTAGTACAGAAGGAAAAGCAAAGAGGCCCATCAGATTCATCAACGGTATTCTTGTTGGTCATAGTTGTGTTTTATAAACAATATCTCCAAGTCACTCTGTATTATAGATCACAACCATGGCTACATTGCCTAGTTGCATGGTAACTACTCCTGGCATCTCCAAAACTCAAGCCTGCTGTTCTGATGTTTTTGGGAGCTTGGAAATGTGTAGAAACAATACAATAATGCTTTTCAATGTAAATAAAACTCTTGTAGAAACAAAAGAAGCACGCTGACTGAAAAAAAATAGCAAAGGTGGGAACAAGATCAGCTTTGTCAATTTGTCAAAGATTTATCCTGCTTTGTTAAAACAACAGCTAGGAATGTATCCTGCAAGCTAGAAGTGGTTTTATGCTTCTCAACCAATAACCTGGAGGGATCAGGTAATTTCAGTATTGTAGAAAATCAGTAGGATTGACAAAAGGAATACATATAAAAGACACAGGGGTTAAAGACCAGATTTCTTCTCGAAGTACAGGAAACAGGGGCCTATCCAAGTTTTGTTAAGAGTATGTGGGCATCTCTAGAGCTCTATCTGCATGAATTTATAAAAGGAGTGTGGATTGATCGATTTACTTTCCGGTAAACTTAAAGTTATATATATTTTTATAGAGAGGTGTGGCATTACATGAGCAAATGATGTTTAATAACAACAAACAAGCAAGGGCTTTAATATACTTTATGAGTGCATAGCTTCCCAGTCCAATGGATAAATTAGTTCTACTTCCTACATTAAGAACTAGAGAAATGTTAGAGTGGTCTTCACAATGACCTGTCTTCCAGCATTTACAGGTGAATGCAACATCATACATGCATTTAGATGGCAACATTAAAGAGATGTACACGGTATGAAAATTTATGCAATGATCAATTAATATTGAAAATTAAGAACCTCAAAAGTAAAAACCAAATTGCACTCTCTAACCTTTCACTCCTCCAACTGAAAGAGTCAAATTAGCATTTTTGCTGGAAAACATGTAGAGCTGAACATGTTCTATCTCCATGTTCCATGCAAGTAATTTCTGACTGACCCAATAGGCTCTTGAAAAAGAAATATTACCCTGTAATTTGAGCAAAATCCAAAGAGAAAAGCATGTTAAAATTTATATGATTTGTCCAGTTATGTGCTTGCAACTTACAATGTTTTCAGGTTAAATATCTTTTATGATATGCCATCTAACTGAAAAGCTCCCAGTCCACTTATCCTGCTGCCAGAAATCCATACTTTTGTTGAATTCCATGGGTCCCACCATTTCTGCAACACCACAAAATCATCCACTTCCATTCACCTGAAACATTTGCAAGAAAAGGCTTACCAACAATTGTAAAAAATGAGAAAAGTGCAAACTACATAAGAGAAATAATAATAGGCTTCATTGACGGAAATTTATTATAGCACAAAAGGAGAAATATTAAACAGTCAACTCAAAGGAAACTTACTGAGAAGAAAAGGAATATTGGACAACCACCGGGATTGTCACTAGCTCTCAACTATGCATCCTCAAATGCTAGATTCAACTTCTGGTTTCCATTGGGTGTGCTTTCCTACACACTATACTTTATGCTTTTGTGAATATCATCTTCAGTATAGGATTTGATAACAAAGAACTTTGCATCATCATACTTGGTAACTGTAACGATCACCAAGGACTCCAAGAATTTCATTAGCCCTGTCTGAAAACACACTTTGTCCTTCAGCCTGCCTAATGGATAATGCTTGCTGATTTGATGGCCTTATCGTTGGATGTTGCATTGCATCGTTTGGGCCACCATGGATCAATTGCCCATTGTCAAAGCAGTCACTATTTTCAACCCACCGCTTATTGTCTACCATCAAACCTGAGTTGTTGCCTCCTATTTCTACTTGATAGGTGGTTAGACCATCATTTGTTCTCAACTGTGTGGTAGGAGAAGGAATAAAAAAAGGAATACCTCTCGGAGGTTGTAAATTGGGCATGATATGGGGTAGATAAACTGCTTGCTGCAGCGAAACAAAACAATACCAAGACAAAATTCAAACAACCTAGTCAGCAAAATCAACTCCATTGTCTAATTTAAAAGATATGGATCAGCTATGGATTAAATGAAATATGTTCGTCCAAACTTGCTTTTGATTAGATCAGTGATTGGTGCCCAATTCATTACTTTCTGTATAAATGCATGAAGAGGAAATCCTACATACCTAGTAGGAATTTCCAGGATTTGTAATCCTAGGACCTCTCCAATTCTTTAATTCTTTTGACATGGGTTGTTCTAGTTATGGAACATTATCCATATATTATATAACCACCATACCTGATCCAAACATCGAATACCATATCACGGATACGTGAACAAACCGTCCTAACTACTGTCCATAATTAGAAATGAATATAAAAAATATGTCTGTGCTAGCATTGAAATAGGTCTGTCAACGTCAATCAACAACCCATACTGAATCAAAATTTAGAGAGTCCACATCATCCAAATGTATCAAAACAACTTGAACAGTCCAAGTATAGTCTTCCATTAATCGTAGCATACCAATTACTAGAACTAGCCTTCCTTTCTTAAAGATAATTAAACAAAAACAAAAGCAACAAGCAACTACTACCACTGCCATTTTCGCACCAAATTTCTGTCAACACTTGTTATCTTACAGCTGCAAACAATTTGAGTAATCATTTCAACACTTCATGCGCATGATAGCCTCAAATCCCCCCCTCCAAACCCCAAAATTCATTACCATGACTTAACAGGAATATTTACCAAACCTTCTACCGCAGACTAGTCTTTCGTTTAAACTTTAACTTTATGTGTAATGGCATCTGTAAAGGATGCAAAATGGGTAAACAATATAGAAAGTGGATTAAGAGGCTTCTAAATGGAACATCCTATGAAATGGGAATGGGAAAAGCCAGTCTCAAATTATCATTTGTTGAATCCAAAGATGCAGCAAATATTGCTTCAAGAGTACAATTATATAAATATGAGTTTGCAATGTAAAACTGCCTCACAAACCAACTAGATGTGTGTAAAGGATATTGGATTCTCATTTTCTTCTTATTTCAACGAATGACCATGACAAAATGTGAAGGACAAGGAAGAAATGTGAATCAATGACAAGCTATCATGTGCCTTCGTTATGGATACGAGAGAAGGTGTAGACTGGGCCATATTAATTGCAGGTGCAGGATTTATATTGATAAAAGACTGCAATTATTTTCTTTCAAAGCTCTTTATACATTTTTCCAACAATTGGGAGCATTGAAAAAACTAAAATAGACATGAGAAAGCAACAGCAATAGTATGCCAGGCTGCACATAAGGAAAATATGTAACAGCATCATAAGGTTAATTATTTGAGACTAAGCAAAGGTTGAATAACGCCGGAGGTTCAAAACCCAATACTGTTTGCAACGAACACAAACAATTTTACTAAAACTTAATTGTAATTTTGACCTCCAAGGTTTCAGTCCAGAAGTTTAAGTATAGCCCACAGAGCAAGAGAAACAAAATGGGGTTTCCCTCAAAGACTAATGCCAAATTAATTTTATTAATGGTGTCAACATCATATGGATTCAGTAAGCAAACCCACAAGTATTATCATATGAGTAAGACAATAAATAAAATATATTTAATATATCAAACAGAGATAGAGAGGAAAACCCAGATCGTTTTATCAACGTGCAAAGCCAGACGCAGAGGTATGGAGAGCTTTTGAGTTCAATTTTCAGTAGTTAGAACACAAAACTTCTTAAAGGCCTCATCAACTCGTTCATGGGAGAAATACACAAACACATGAAATTATGCAGGGGAAGAAATATGAGTCTTTCAAATTTTCAACCTAAGACTAGAAATGGAAAGGAAGGTAGGTATCAGTCCATTTAAACCCTTTAAGAACACAATTATTTACCTATGCAAGCTTGTAAATATAGCAAGAGGACTCTTACCTCATCCAATGCGGAGCTTAAAAAGCTGCAACCATTCTTTGTATTCTCCAACAGTGCATGCTTCTCGTTTAAACCTCGACAAGCGATGCCCCAATTTAATCCTCAAACCAAGAAGAGGGAATCGAACCAAGACTTTAGAATCAGCAAGCACAAATTGGCATAATTTATACACAGAGGATGAATCCCTTGACCTGAGTTAACCATCAGTCAATCGACGTACTGTTGGTGAGTTTAATGCTCGAAGAGTACGGCAATGGAGATGTCATTGCCACATAACTCCGTCTTCAGTACTAAGAAAACCCCTCACCCAAATCGACAAGAACTCCAGGTCTCCAAACCCTCAGTTGCATTTCAAATCACCCCTCGATCACGAGGCAGTTGCATTAAAATTGTTGACGGGCAATTTTAGTGACAGCCCTTTTAATGGCATTTAAATTTAAATGAATAATTTTTTTTTTAAATGTCAAAAATAAAAATCTTCATTTTAAATGACGGGAAAAATTCACATACCACTTCACTGACTGGCTGAGAGCCATTTGACAGGCCCTGACGACCTGAATTTTGATCCCTGTATAGGACCACCAGCGGGGAATTGTATTGCAAAGTTTGGTGTGTTGTTTAGGTGGTTTTTAATTGTTTATGAGCATAATTTTTTTATTTTAACAGCGAAAAAATGTCCTTTATATCATCAAATATAAAAAGTATCCATGTTACATTCAATTTTTCAACTTTTCAAACCAAGGAGAATGACAAGAATTAGATTTGTAATTGAGTTGTGGATGTTGATACTTTTGTTGGGATAGATTTTAGATGGGTTGAAGATGGGTATTGTGGTAGTTTTCTCTCTAGTGTATTTAAATATTTAGTTATAAAGGTACTCAAAAGGATTTGTAACATGGTCTTTGGTGGGTATATTGTCATATTTAATATTAAACCCCCATTATTTATAAGATTAAGTATTGGATTTAATAATAGAAAGTGGAGGGACATTCATGTTCAAGGATCCATGGTGAAACAACCTTGACTAGGTTATGTCCTACAATTATGGGAACATCGAGTATGTGTTAAAGAAAAACTTCCTCAGAGGTCATGATTTGTACACAAAGTATCACAATGTTTTGAGTGGTGGGATCTTCAACTCAAATTTTGAACAATGGAGGGTACAAAGGAATATCGTTGATGGTCACTTCAACTCATAGAGATTTTATTAATTCATGGTAGTGTATTGACATTATGTATCAATACGAGGCTTATATATCCATGTCTATAGAAATATGTGACAATAAAAAATCTATCCATCTAAAATAAAAATAATCTGTCATTTGTATATTGTATACATTGAAAAATGAGTTGTTTCTCTTTGTGTATTATTTAGATTGAAAATTCTCTTTTTTACTGTGTACATTGAAAATGGGTTGTTTCTCTTTTGTTTTGTGTATATTGCAAATTAGGTGACATCTAATTTTTTGTTAGTTGGGGTTTTATTGATGGCATTAAGATTGTGCATGATCTTTGATCCTTGTCACAATTAAATCTAGCTTTTTTGAATTGTGTTTGGCCTAGTTGGCCCTAGTTGGTTGTCAACTTTGGCATAAGGATTACAAAGAAGATTTCAATAGATACCCACTAGCCTAATAATTGTACCAATGTTCATGGTTGTAAAAAAGATAACTTTGGTAGCAAGAATGGTACCACTAAAGGTGTCAATAGAGTTTATCCCGAAGGTGTACTACACGGTACTATTGAACCTAATGAAATCACTATTGACACCTTTGTCTTTAAATATGACATACTATAATATGTTTCAATAATAAACCCTTTTGGATTATTTTTATGGGAATTCCCCCCCCCTAAACTTCTGATTGTGGGATAGGTCAAATAGGTTTGGAAACCATATAACTATATATCCACATTCACATCTTAACTAGAGGATATTTTTATTGTAGTTTATCAAATTTGGTCTTAATATTGGTATATTTCAAATTATGTGATATCATATAATCACATCATCATCAACGTCCTCATCATTTCCATCATCATTATCACCATATTCATTCATCTCATTGTCATCATCATTTTCATTGTCATCATAGTCATCATTGTAATTGTTATCGGCATCATCATTGTCCTCATTATCGTCATCATTTTCATCATTATCATTATATAAGCACATCATTGTCAATGGCATCATCATCATCGTTTTTCTTCATTATTTTCATCATTGTTATTGGGTATGTGTTATATTCTTTGCATAAATCCTATGCCAAATTGGATATTCTGGTATAATTTTTGCCCATTGTTTTCAATCTATTGTAATATAATTCTAGTAAAGGGATTAGGGTTGTAATAATAATGATCATCATCATCATCATCATCATTTTCATCATCATCGTCATCATCATTGTCATCACCATTGTCATTCATGTCATTCACATTGTCAGTGTAATCATCATCAACATTCTCCATGACATTACTAACATTGCCCCCTTTCCCTTATGGTCTTAATAATGGTCATCATTGACATCATCATCGTTGTCAGCATTTTCATAATCATAATTGTCATTCATATCATTCTCACTGTCATTGTCATATTCGTCATCATAGTCATTATCATCATCGTTATCATCGCCAACCCTTTTCCATGAGGAATGCATGGCACCATGCAATAGAATTGGTGTTTTTGTATTAAGAACCTGGAATGTTGAAGTGAATTTATTGATTGACATTCAAATACTTTCAGCATAAAATAATTGTAATTTAAATAGTATGCCTACATATTGTGAGTGTGTGAGATAATGAACCTAGGCCTACATCTATTTATATGAGTGTGTGTAGGAAATGAACCTAAGCGTCGGATATGCGACAACGCTTTCCATGTTAAATGGTTGACCAATTAAAGGCGTCGTCACTTAAGCGATGCTTACTAACGTGTCGTCGCTTAACCGATGGTTATAAGAATAGCATTCGCTTCATTGACGCTTGTGGCCACATTTACAAAAAAAAATGTATCCTTGTGATTTTCGGTAAGTTTAAAAAGAGAAATCCACACGCCGTCATATTTTTCCGTCGGATTTTGGATCGAAATGTAGTAGTGTTGCATTCTACAACCTATAGACTGGTCTTCTGATATGTCTTTCTAACTCAATCTTCTTGATCTGATTCTCTCTGGATTATTATTCTATCTACTCCTACTGATACACACACATCCTGGATCGACTCTTCTACCTACGGTATGTGCAATCAGGTACAGATTCCTTCTACCTCTAGTGGTCTATGCACATAGCTACAAGATCCATGTCTCATTCTTCTACTACTACCAGACTCTTCTCTGAGTCTTGTTTTCCTCTAACCCTAACTTCCTTAACAAAACTGAGCAACTTGGTGAATGAACAACCAACAACAAAGACCCAACCCTTAGATAGAATGGGTTCTTCCTATTTGTAACTTATACAGGACCACGCAGGGTGGAATACATATTGCTCATATGTTAGAGGTCGTATTCAGCCATAAAAAATGGTTACAAGCTATCATGGACTGACACAAGGAACTATTAGTCTGACTTACAAATATTCCTTCATACGTGCATTATCTGTAGGATTATGTTGTCTCTATGTTAAGAACTTGTGTCGACCCCCCTCTTTATTTTGTTAGTATATTTTGTCAGGCGCATATGCTTTGTAAGTCATCCCATTACTATGTTGTATTATCCCACATTCATGGGGAGTAAGTAATAGTTGTTGAGTCATCTAGTTAATATGTTTCAATATCCCACATTCATGGGGAGTAATAGTTGTTTAGATTAGAATTAGTATATAAGTATGTGTTGAGGCTATTGAAAGCATCGAAGAGTTATTTTGTATTGATATTTCTCAAAGGAGGTTTCCCCCTCGAAGTAGCCTGCGATTAATAAAATCTCTTCTGTGATCCATAATTTATGTTATATCATGCATTATCATTGTTTATTGCAGGAGGTTCTTCACACTTTAGCATCCACGATCTTCATGACTTATCACTTTCTGGTTGTTATCTTCTTGCACTCTTGCAAGCTTGCCTTACCTCCATCATGTGCATGTCTTATCCTTTTGCGCCAATTCCTTTTCTTCCTTCACGACCTACTTTCCTTCTTGTCGCACACACAACATTCCTTCCTTGCTTGCACGATAGATTCTTCTTTGTGCACCTTTCTTGGCCCAATAGTATCTATGGGTGTGGCCATGTATTTACAACCCAACATATCAAATATTCTTAATATTTCCACAACATACTTTCCCTAGTTTGAAAAGATTCATTTTAGGCTTTGCCACACTTCCAGCCCTAGGAAATAATTCATCAATCCAAGATATTTCATCTTGAATTCTCCAACTAGCTTCTTCTTTTTTTATGGGATATGTTTCTCATTTCTTTTCAGAAATGGATCATCCACATACAACACTAGTATGATAGGTTCATCATCCATAAGATCAAGGTAAAGGCTAGGATCAGTTTTACTCTTGGTAAATCCCAATCATGTCAAGAAGCTATCTATTCTTCCATACCAAGATCTAGTAGCTTGCTTCAGTCCATACAAATCCTTTTTCAACTTATATACATGAGTCACTATGTCTTCGAATTTTACATCCTTGTGGTTCTTCAATGTAAACCTCTTCCTCAATCATACCATTCATGAAGGCTGTCTTTACATACATCTAGTGTAGATCTGAATTCATCATGGAAGCAAGTTCCATGATGGTTCTTATCAAATTATACCTTGCTTCTGGAGAAAATTTCTCTTCATAATCATTTACCTTTCTCTAAGAGAATCCTCCTTCCATCAACAACATATTTTATCTTGTAGATCCACTTGGAAGATAAAATATTTTTGCTTTTAGTTTTGGGTACTATATCCCAAACATGACTTTGGTATTCTTCCATCATTGATTCTATTTCATCATGTCAGGTCATCGACATATCCCAGTATTCCACTTTCAACCTTGAAGGTTGGAACCCACTTTACTCTTGGTAAATCCTTAGTCCATCGGGAAGTTGTTCATCCTGTCGTACAATGTCAAACTCAAATATATTCTACATCCACTCCCCATGAAGAGGAGCATCATATTATCTATGCATTCTATATTGGAGTGAAAGGTAGAATCCTCTATTACTATTTCTCCATATCAGGTTACTAGATACCAAGATCCCTTTATCTTGAACTTTGTCAAAAAGTTCCTCTTACACTCAACTGTGAACTTGTTGTCTTATATAGGTTTACATCTTCAACATTATATAAAAGGTTAAGATATTCATAACACTAGGTGACATTTCAAGCTCATGGATGTGTTTATCTATGGGTTCCTTCTGAGCTCGTACATGTGGTTCTTTGCTCGATATATACTTATACTTCACTAGAGAAGTGTGTCTAGTCAATAGAGTATGTCATGTCATAGTCTATTATTTCTAAGACAAACCACAAAACTTTATTTGTATAATTGTTCTTGTAGATCCATATGGAAGACATTACACACTTCCCTTTAGGTCTCAGAACCATATACTAGACATCATTCCCCATGATCAATTGTTACTCTTTGATCATAGCTTCTTCCATAACTGGAAGAGTCTACATTAATGATGTCAGTTAACTATGCCACATAACTAGAGTGTATCTGAGGCCTCTTAATTTGGTTTTGAATTCCCACCATATTTTTCTTCATCTTAAGTTATCTCTCATGCCAAAGGTGGTATCCATCTCTCAAGGTGGATCTACCACTCTCTTATATTCTTCTGAAGATATTTCTTCCATCACGGTGTCTCTCACCCTATGAGCTTCCGGTTCATGCTTATTAGATTGAATCTTAAATTTTCATCACTTGTTCTTCGGAACAAGTCTCATCCTCCTTTTATTATAGGAGGTTGTACACAACCTTTTCTACAAGTCAAATGCATGAGTTGCACGGTTATAACCATTTCATAAAACATATGCCTAATGACACATTCTTATGCATCATCCAGCTATTTTATCTAATACAACATTCATCTGTATCTCACAGAAACTTTCCAGATGCCTTCCATATCTACCATAACATCATTGATATTGTGCACTAATCCAATATGTCAGCAAAGATGTTTCATTCTAGATAAGTAGCAATGGAGAGTTGCATAGCACCATGGGATATTTACCCATAACATGCATATTAGTAGTATACTTTCATTAATGAAAACATTAAATCATGCATAATACAAAAAATATACAGGAAAGGAAATTTAAATAATTATATTTTTTTTTGGCAGACAAATTCTTGTGCTTTTTCTTCATCTCCCTCTGGATCTACAGCTCCTCCTTTGCCCAATGATATTGCTTCAATCTGATGCTTGCTTGAAAGATTTTTCTAGAATTTTGATACTGGTGTACCTAGGGTTTGATAGAGAAACCCCAATTTTTCAAATTAGGTATATTTCAAATCTAATTGGATATAAATATGCACCTCCTCAAGGAGAGATGAGCATCATACTCATTTTCCCAAAGCTGTGATTAGAACTACAAAATAATTGATGCCCTAGTTTTCTTTAATTTATTCTACATAATTTCTTGATATTATTTATTTTGTTTCTTTGCAAGTACTTATCCTCTATGTCTGAAACTTTGCTATGAGGTATACTAGTACGTTTTCTTTCGATTCCCATAGGTTAGAGCAGAATCGGCTTCACCAATTGGGACTTATATGAATTATCCCAAGGGGACCTATCTCAAGACTGTTTAGAATAGAAAACTTGTACGGATTGACATGCGTCATTGTTTCACCTTCAGGGTTTGAAACATTTACCACATAAACTAAAGTCCGTTCCCTATATGGAACATATTGAAAATTTTAATTTGAACCTTCATAGCCCGAGATATAGAAACTCTCCCTAGGCTAGAGAGGCTGGAACCCTGATTTGGAGGAATCATATCTCCTACATTATAGTGAATTTGAGGATAAATGTTTTACAAAGGGTTCATAAATATCTCATATTCATCCTGTAAATGTTTCGGCTCCTGAGACTTCTCCAATATAGAGGTATAGAGGAAGTCCCAACATGATGATTTTTAGTCTTCTAGGGTTTTCAAGCATGAAACGCTAATATTCAATAGTTGTAGTTGTATCAGTGTTTGGACTGCACAGAAACTTCTTTCAGGGTAGCTCTGAAACCATATTAAGTTTTTTAAGATATTATAACATTTAGAATCATAAAAATGTAACCATAAGAAAAATTATCACTGAAATATAGACAAACATGACCATATAAAAGAACACAAATATTTATC
>LPNX010144579.1:37363-86116 GCA_001517045.1 Pseudotsuga menziesii | reverse complement strand
CCTATGCTCTATACACAAGTTAGTGTGTGTTAAAATGAGGAACACATCTCCTCTATTTATTCTCCTTTTGTCACTTGACTTTTAACGTAATAAGTCATCCCTACTTAAATATTATATTCATTAGGGTACTATTGGTTAATTAACTTTTATGGAATATGGGGAGGATTCCATAACCCCACCCCCCCTATTGAATATTGTAACTTCAAAGGACATTCTAAATGTATTTTACTGATGTAACCCAAGGGAGAGGTTATTATTCCTCCATCGGGGTGTTACCATTGTAATTTGTCATCATAGAGTCATGAGGTAAAGCCTCCAATGTAAGTCGGGTCAATAGTACCCTAAGGAAGAATGAATACAATATTATATTATATTCATTAGGGTACTATTGACCCAACTTACAATGGAGGCTTTAGCTCATGACTCTATGATGACCAATTACAATGGTAACACCCCAATGGAGGAATAATAATCTCTCCCTTGGGTTACATCAGTAAAATACATTTAGAATATCCTTTGAAGTTACAATATTCAATAGGGGGGGTGGGGTTATGGAATCCTCCCCATGCTCCATGAAATTTAAATAAACAATGAGCATTATCTCATCGCTTATATGAGAGAAAGGCAATTTCAAAATGTTTTGGGATATTTTTGGGTTTTTTGTAAAAATTGTAATTAAATCCTAGTTAAGGAAATGGGGTGTATTTTATAATACAAGTCAATATATTAGGATTAGGATATTGTGGAATACCTACATATTTTCACTGTGAATGGTTAATAATCATAACGAGAAAGATAGAGTTGCGACTCTAATGTTTGTTGGTTTTCCCTTTAAGGGTTTCTAGGGTAATTCTCTATATATTGTGTGTATGACATTGTGTATTCTCTATTTTACATAAGAATTTGTAGGTGTAGTTAATATTTAGATGTTTAAAACTTACATTGGTACATCAATGATACCCCATTTTTCTATATAGTCTACCATTTCACTATCTTATTACTCCATTTCTATCCTTTACCTACATTTTCATTGAGTTTATTCTATTATGGTATGATGAGATAATATGTTTCCTAAATATTTAA
Organism: Pseudotsuga menziesii; assembly: GCA_001517045.1. Lineage (NCBI taxonomy): Eukaryota > Viridiplantae > Streptophyta > Pinopsida > Pinales > Pinaceae > Pseudotsuga > Pseudotsuga menziesii. Next base: position 85,033 of record LPNX010144579.1, on the reverse strand, counting down.
ATCCCTCTATTTTAATGAAAAATATATAGTATAATTGCTACGCATTGATGATATTACCATATTTTATTTTGTATAGCAGTGTCACCAGTCCATTAGCATGTTCATTGGTTTTCCTAGTTGTGCCTTATCATGATGAATTCAAGCACATGGGTATTCTATAGAAAAGTGTCAAGATGGATTGTGTCCTATATATCCACTACAAGAATAAAAATAAAACCCCTGACATCCAATCAAATTTTGGGTCAATAGTTGATGTGGAAGTGTTAGAACAGTAATCCATCATTAGTAACTTAGTTACACTAATTAGTCAATTTTATTGCTTTTTAAGCTTTAATACACTATGAGGTGGACTAGGGGTGCTTAGGTGGACATATGCCATGTCAATTTGAAGTTCTATGACCCACATGGGTACTCCAGCCTAGTCAAACAGCCACGTATTCACAGCCATCATTGCTGGTGCGCTCCCATTCATTGAATGTGAACAGGAAAGTTGACTTGGAGTGCTAGAGTGGGATTTTGCCCAAATTTGGCATGATTTGGTGCAATTAATGTTGCATTGAGACTCTAAACCATCCATTTTTCCACACCCATGCTGTCCAAGGTATAATCACTGATCCAAAACACATCATCCATGCCACTTCAGCAATTCGTGGCCATTTGGACATATTTGGGACAAGATTGGCCCACATAGAGGGGTTTGATGCCAATTTGGGTTATTTGCTCACAATTGGGTTCCAAAGCCATTAGAAACTCTTATTATGTATTTATAAACCCGTTAATAACAATTTCATATTTAGACAATGCAAAATTATCCTTTTTCCAGCTATCATTGTGTGTAATTTATCTGTAATTTGATGGTTTTTGTTGAACCTTGAACCCAAATTTGATTTGTTAACCTCACTAATTCTCCTAGATTCTCCTAGGGTTTGAATTACTCACTTGATGGCTTGAATTTCTCACATGGTATCAGATATGGATGGATATTTTTGAGTTGCAAACCAAATTCTTAGTGGATTTGAGCTGCTTTGTTAGTGAATTCCAGATAAAATCGAATTGATGTGTGTAAACCAGTTAGCAATTTCACCACCATCAGCATAGGAAGTAATGGAGGATACCCACATCATGCTAATCCCTTTAAAATTATTTGAATGGAAGGTAGAGATGGTGATTCAACTGATATCCAAGGGGATTTTCAGAGTTACCATGGGCACTGAAGTTTAACCAAATTCTGTTGTAGAGAAAGCCAAGTATTTTAACAAATTGGATGAAGCCTATGGTTTGTTGTGTCTGAGCATCTCAAGAGACTTGTTGTTCCACATTGACAATTTGACATCACCAAAGGAGGTTTGGGTGAATCTTGAGTCTCTATTTGGAAAAACTGATGAGCTATGTGGTGACCAACTTGAGAATGAGCTGATAAGATTGAGCCCAGTGCACTATGATACAATCTAGGACTTCTTCACCAAGTTCAAATCACTTGTATTGCAGTTAAAACAATGTGGGATTGAGAAGAAGGAAGATCAAATGATCTTGTCTATACTTTTTAAGTTGGGGCCAAAGTTCTCAGTCTTTGTGAGAACATTTCACTCAGGCAAAATCACCCTTCGAAACTAGAAAATGCCAAGTCTGGAAAATTTCATGGAGTCATTCACTCAATATCAGGACAAATTGGTCCAAATGGGTTCCATCAAGACCAAATATCAATCACTAGCAGTGGGGGTTTTGAATTCAGCAAAGGGCAAGTCCAAATCCAAGAATTTGAAGTTGTCAGGCAAAAATAAATCAGAAAAACCCAAATCCAATAAGGGAGCTACGAATCCACCCAAAGAAAAGGAGAAGAAAGGAAAAGAGAAGGCCAAATGCACTTATTTCCACAAGGGGTGGCATCTAGAAATATCATGCATGAAGAAAACCATAGACACCATAGCGCAATTACTAGAGAAGAACAACATTACAGTCCCTGACAGCGCAAGGAACAAAGATGGCAACTCTAGTTCAAGTGAAGGAAAGGAAAAATGCCATGCATTGGTGGCAGGTACTTCTAATTCCTCATCCTTTTAATATTGATTCAGGTGATTCTAGGCATATGGTATCCAAGAGAGAATTATTCTCCTCCATGAGTTCGAATGTTGGCCCAGTAGTTCGAATGGGAGATGATTCTAAACTCTATACCATAGGGATTGGGAGAATTGATTTAGACAATGGGTTCTTCAGTGATGTACTATATGTACCAGACCTTGCAGAAAATTTGTTGTCAGTCTACCAGATGACCCATACAAGAGAGCCAAAGAGATTAATCTTTACTCCTGACTCTGTAGAGATTTCTAAAATCTCAACAAACCAAGTTGTTGCAGTTGGGTATGCTGATAATCATGAGAGAATGTAAAAATTCTCTAATTTCCTCCCTACTTCCAGTGATCAAGCACTTCACTCACATGCCAATGAGGTTTCCAAAATATGCATGAGAAGTTTGGCCACATGAATTATAGATATCTCCAAACATTGCACAAAGAAGGAATGGTTGAAGGTCTTCACAAATTCAGCCATCTACTGGAGCATGTATTGGATGTGTGATTGGGAAGCATCCTGAGCAGAGCTACGAAAAGGGGAAGGAAAGGAGAGAAACACAACCACTTGGGTTGGTGCATTCTGATTTGATTGGTCCACTACCCACTCCCTCATATGGTGGATCTAGGTATGTGCTTACATTCATTGATGACTACTCTCGATTTTGCTGGGTGTATTTTCTGAAATTGAAATCTGAGGTGTTTGAGCAACTCAAGGTTTGGAAAGCACTAGTAGAGAATCAGAGTGGGAAGAACATAAAAGTAATTAGGAATAATAATGGAAATGAATATGTGAATAATAATATACAACAACTTTTTGAGGAGTGTGGCATCCAAATGCAACACTCAATTCCCTACACACCACAACAAAATGGTGTGGCAAAGAGGAAGAACATATCTCTCAAAGAGATGGAAACTTGCATGATAGAAGTGAGGGAACTTAATCCCAAGTTATGGTATGAAGCCATTAGATGTGCTGATCACATTCAAAACAGATCCTTCCACAAATCAGTGAAAGGAATGACACCCTTCCAGGCATGGTTTGGTGAAAAACCAGATGTCTCAAATTTACGGATATTCGGGGCAAAAGAATGGGCAAGAATCCCTTCAGAGAAAAGGAAAGCCTTGCAACCATAAATAAAGGAGTGTCTCATAGTTGGATATGGTGAGGAAACCAAAGGGTACAATCTCTTTGAGACATCCACTTGCAAAACCTTTGTTGAAAGAAGTGTCAAATTCAAAGAAGAACCAATTCCTGATTTCGAACTTGCACCCCAGGATTGCTCCTCTCATCAACCATTCAAAGATGTAAGTGATGAAACATGCTCTGTTTTTTCTGATAATTCTGATATAAATGTTACTGATGATTATATTTATTTAGATGACTCACCATAAAGGCCCAAATAAGCTGAAAAAATTGTGCAAGAAACTGGGGAATTGGCAAGAAATCCCCAAGAGCCTAGGAAAACTAGATCACAAACTAGTAAGGATTATTTTGCAAGTGATAGTGCTCTTGCTGAGCACTGTTACATGATGATCAGTTATGACCCTTATAAATATCAGAAATCTTGTACAGACCCAATATGGAAGTCAACAATGGAAGATGAGCTTCAGTCCCTCCAAGAGAACAATACATGGGAATTGGTTCCGCTTCCTCCCAAGAGGAAAGTTGTTCAATGTAAATGGGTCTTCTGGACCAAAATTGCTGCTGATGGTTCTGATATAAAACATAAGGCTATATATTATTGGATAAGGGCTATTCTAAGGTCCATGGAGTTGATTACACAGAGAACTTTGCACCAGTTGCAAACATGGACTCAATTAGGCTAGTTCTTGCACTAGCAACTAGTAAGTGTTGGGAAGTTCACCACATGGATGTAAAAGGTGCATTCTTGCATGGTGATCTACCAGAGGAGATGTGTATGAATAAGTTTGAAGGTTTTTAATAGTATCATTCATTGGTATGCAGACTGAAAAAATCACTGTATGGACTCAAGCAATCCCCCAGGGATTGGTATGCAAAAATGGATGCTTTCTTGCTTTCAATTGGCTTCACAAGATGCAAATCAGAACCTAACGTGTATTTGGAGAAAAATGATGTTGATTTGTAGGTAATTGTTATTTATGTTTATGATATTCTTATTACAGGTAGTTGCACCAATTCAATTGGCCAAATTAAGAACTCTTTGCACAGTGAATTTTCTATGACAAACCTAGGATTGCTAAGGCAATTTTTGGGCTTAGAAATTGGGCAAAATGGTAAGGGAATCATGCTGAGTCAGCCACATTATGCTTCAGACCTGCTGAAGAAGTTTAATATGGCTGAGTGTAAGGAATCCAAGTCTCCCTTTCTTTCTGGTATTAAAATGTATGAATTTGGAAATTCCCCAATGGTGGATATCACACTCTATAGGAAACTAGTGGGAAAATTGCTCTACCTCACTCATACAAGAACTGATTTGTATTATGATGTGAGTGTTATAGAAAGAAATATTCACCAGCCACATGAGCTCCATTGGAGGGCTGCAAAAATAATTCTTCAGTATGTCCAGGGAACTAAGAAATTCGGGGTGCACTACACAACTAGTTCCTCACTTCAACTAGTTGGATTTTCTGATTCAGATTGGGCCAGTGATCCAATTGAGAGAAAGTCAACATCAGGTTTTGTTTTCATTTTTGATGAAGGTCCCATTTTCTGGTCAAGTAAGAAATAACACTCCATCTCACTTTCATCAGCAGAGGCCGAATATAGGGCAGCAGTCAATGCTGCAACACGGTGTGTTTGGTTGCAGGGAATTCTCCAGGAGTTTGGTATCACAATTGATTCTAAAACCAACATTTGGGTGGATAATCAGAGTGTCATAAAGAGGTAGAGGACAAAACACATAGATATTCACACGCATTACATTCGGGGCATAGTGCATGACAGGGTGATCTCACTACAGTATTTCCCATCCACCGAACAAATTGCTGACATTTTTACCAAGGATTTCACTAAGAATACCTTCACTTACCTAAGATATTTGCTTGGGGTGAGTGAAGGATGGTAATTTTCTGTTATATTATCACAGGTCCAGCCCCATGTCCATTCTTGAGGGAAGGTTTTCCCATGAGGTTTTCCTTCTTTCCTCGGTTCACATGGACAAATAAAAATTGTAATTTATGATTATGTACTTGAGGCAACTTGAGCCATTGTTTCCAAGGCCTTCATAATTTTGTGAGAATACTTAGTTGTTGCATTAAGGAGGGTGTTAGAACAGTAATCCATCATTAGTACCTTAGTTACACTAGTTAGTCAATTTTATTTATTTTTAAGCTTTAATACACTATGAGGTGGGCTATGGGTATTTAGGTGGACATATGCCATGTCAATTTGAGGTTATATGACCCACATGGGTACTCCATCCTCGTCAACCAGCCACATATGCACAACCATGGTGCACTCCCATTCATTGAATGTGGACAGGCAAGCTGACTTGGAGCGCTAGAGTGGGATTTTACCCAAATTTGGCTTGATTTGGTGCAATTAATGTTGCATTGAGACTCTAAACCATACATTTTTCCACACCCACACTTTCCAAGGTATAATAATTGACCCACAACACATCATCCATGTCACTTCATCAATTCATGTCCATTTGGAGAGATTTGGGATGAGATTGGCCCACCTAGGAGGGTTTGATGCCAAATGACAATTTTGGGTTATTTTCTCACAATTTGCTTCCAAAGCCATTAGAAACTCTTATGATGTATTTATAAACCTGTTAATAACAATTTCATACTTAGACAGTCCAAAATTATCTTGTTTCTAGCTATCATTGTGTGTAATTTATTTATAATTTGATGGTTTTTGTTGAATCTTGCACCCAAATTTGATTTGTGAACCTCACTAACACTCCTAGATTCCCCTGTGGTTAGAATTACTCACTTCTTGGTTTGAATTTCTCACAATAAGAGATAAATTCGAATACGAGATCACAATTTCATGCTTTTAGTCATAAAATCCATTGGTCCAAAATTGATGGTTATTTTGTATTGATGCCTTGTACTTAGTTATCGAACTATGTATTATGAGTTGAACATATCTTTCATATTTATTTTTAGAATGTAACTAGTTAAATATCCACAAGATATGTATTAGGTCATGTCCTTTGTATTGTATAAAAGTATGTATGTAGATGTTGAGAGGGTTAACAAGCAAATATATAGAGATGAAATATCCTGAGCATTTGAGACGTTGCTTGATACTTTATAATCTTCTTAATTTTTTGAGTTGATATAAAGAATGTGTTTTTAAATATCATGAATTAGATTTTTTGGTTTCCTGCAGTGCATCTTAGACATGAGCCCCCCACTTATTTGGGTATGCACTACAGAGAGTTAGGGTAGTTTATTTTATTATTTTCTTATAGTTGTTTGCATGTTTTAGATTTGGTGTGTGCTGGTCAATGGTTAGAAATAATTATCTTATTTCAAATTTTAATTCCTTTCTTGAATTGATTGATTTATTTATTTATGCTTTTATCATTACTTTTTCATTTAATGCTTGTTGGAGTGGGAAATTGGAAATTGATAGTTTTAATGTGGTGTGATTCAATACTAGATATATTAATATGTTTTTGTACTACATACCCATCCATAAATTCAACTAATGGAGAGGATATTTGCAAATTTAAGGCATCTAAATTTCACCCCATGGCCATAATACAAAATCCATTAATAATAAAATGCATATGTGCATATGCATAAATAAAAACACAACATAAATAAATTCTATCAACACATACACACATCAAGCATATACAATATATTCAACACAAGCATATAAAAAAATCTTTGCACATTCAAATATAGTTAGAGTACTTATCTTTTACAAAGAATATCCAAGCAACTAGATGTGTAAGAGAGATTTTCCACCCAAACATAGGAATTCTATCCACCATATACTCATTTTTATAAGATTCCACCCTAAGCCAAGCTATGAGTCCACTAGGGAAAAGGGAACACCTATAGGGCTCTCTCTCTCAGCCCACAACCTGTTGTTCTCTTATTGATTATCCAAATGCTCATTTATAGCTCTGTAGGGATCTCACTCAACGATTAAATATTATGTAACTCCTTCCAACTAACCCACTCAACACAAGTAAGGAATTCCCCTTAATTGATCAACAATTCATATTCACCCTATGTTAGAACTTAAATATAAGAGTATAATTTATTTTTTTAATAGAAACTATGAAAGATTTAATAGTAAATAGGGTGTGCATAGCCATACATTACAAAAAGGCTTTCGTTGGGAGTTCATGTTGTTCTGAAAATGATAAGGAAAAATAGGGCTAAAGAGATTACCTTAAAAAGCAAAACAGAGTTCTTACATAGCTGCTAGAAACAGAGGTAGTATATACCCGAATAAACTGTTGATTAAGAAGTAAACAAAAAAACATAGACTATCAAATTCATTAAAAGTTGTTTGGGTGCTTTAGTGGCTGAACGACCGATTCCTCCTCCATATGTTGGGCTACCCCTGGAGGATTTTCATTTACTTGACTTTCCTGGTTCATTTTCACCAAATGTTGTATGTCCTCCTGAATGGGGTCCACCTTCCCCATTATTTCTTTTAGATTCATCTCTATATCATCAATCTTGGCACCATGATTGCTGATCTGATAGGAGGTGTAACCAACCACATCCACTGGGTTCTTGATTTCTTGAGCTGTCTATTTATTTTCCATGATTCCAATAGCCACCATTTCATAAAGGATCCTTAGATTTTTCTTCAAATCATCAAGACCGGCATTTTCCTTTGCATGGTCCATTCTATCTTGACTAGGATTGAGGTTGGCAAGAATAACACTAGAAAAACTACTGAGTAGATCCCTTCCTGAACCTGAGAGCTCTTGAACCTGCTCACCACAAAATAGACCACTAAGAGTAGAGATGAGGGTGGTAAATTCCTACTGCAGAGTGTCACTATCGTTCTTGCTGCGACAAGAGAGAGTGTCAACCGCTCCTTCCTTCCACCCCGAACACTTGCACCCAAAAATCAAAATGTTACCTACAATGAGAGGCTGACCTTCGATGGGAATGTTGAATGTAGAGCCTGAGTTTAAGCACCACAAAGGACCACCATCTTAAGAAGAGCAATGACAAGTCAAGAACACAGCAAGAGCCAGCCTTTCCTTAACGAAAACCCTAATAAAAGGAAAGGACTCCCACGGGATCCCCTGAACAATGCCTTCATTGACACTAGAGATTACAATTAGCAAGGTGTTCTCTGAAGATAATGTAGAGCAAAAAGGAAGCATACTGTTAATAAAGGGAGCATGGGGGTAGGGGAAAATTTTGGAAGAAGCCATGTCGAAGAGGATGAAGAGACCTAAAGGATGTGATCTAAGTGAGCAATAAATATGAGGGGGATGGCTCATTAAGGCGGCAAGGATCGAGGTGAGGCTGATGAAGAGTGGAGACCACACGTCGACTAGGTGGGAAGCATGGGAACCATACTCAATGACCTTTAATCCAACAAGAAATGCGATGGAATGGGTGGGTAAGGAGGGGTGATAACAAAAAATCATTAGGGAATAGGTTTAATGTTTATTCCTAGGGCATTGAGACTATAGTGACCCTGAGAAAAGGAGGCTCCTATGTTGGCCAATGCATCTGCTGAGGCATTATTTGCATGAATAATGTGATAGAATTCATAATTGTTCGATAGGAGAGGGATGATTTTATCATACAACCGTCTACAATTTATGAAGCCTGAGATGTATCCATTGATCATTTTATATATGATTTGTCTTGAGTCACCAAATATCGCTATCCTGGAGTGATCTATATTAGCTAGAATTTCCATTCCCTGTAAGAGAGCCATCCACTTGGCCTCATTGTTTGTCCTATGACCTAAGCCCCAAGAAAAGGTTTGTTCAGTTTTCCCTCTAGGATCCAGTAGGATCCCCCCCACACCTGCCACCCCTAGGTTTCCCTTTGAGGCACCATCAAAGAAGAAATCACAGGAATTCCTTTCCTACAACCAAGCCCTAAGCTCACTGCGATTCTTTCTTATCTCCCACGGATATGTACTTTATATGGAAAGCTTGGTTCCTAAACTGGTGAATTTGTACTGAGGGGAGTTCCTTTTTTTTTTTAAAGTGTTGCACCAATAAGAGAGTGGCTCTGAAAGGTCTTCTGAGACAGGATAGCTAATATCTCTCGAAGCAAGTTTTTCAGCGATCATTCCCACTATTTTTTAAGCTATTCGGGTTGAAACGACTTTCTCATCTTTAAATATTGCTTTATTTCTAGCCAGCTAGAGCTGCCAACATAAATTTTTCGGTATGGTGTTCCAAAGTCGCCTGAGGATGGGTTTCTTATTGAGATTTCCAGGAAAGTGCTTAATCTAATCTTCAAGGAGCTGCCCCATAGAGTCCGGAGGTCTGAATTGAGCACCCAAAGGGAGAACGTACTTCCAAACTTTCAAGGAAACACTACACTGGAGAAAAATATGGTTTGAGGTTTATGTTTCCAAGTTGCAAAGGGCACATCTATAGGGTCCTGTTATCCCCCTTTTCCTGAGACTTTTAGTCGTGAGTAGTTTTTTATGCATCAAAGTCCAAATTAAAGAGTTTACCTTTGGAATACTGTCTGCATGCCAAACCTTTTTCCATAATCTATCATTTGCCACCAGTTCCGTAGTTAGCTTCTTATATCCTTCTTTGACCATATACTGACCATTTTTGCCCCAACCAATGCGATCTCTAGAAGATTTATTTGTTGGGGTCATGCCATGTAGGGAGGAGAAGAGAAGGTTCTTCGCTTCTTCCAAGTGCACAGGAGGATGAAGTTTTTTCCAACCAATCCAAATCCCCTTCGAATTCCATAAGGAAAGATCGAAGAGCGTGAAGATGCCAATGTTGTGAGCCCATTCAACTAATTCTTCCATCCCTAGGAGCGAGGAGAGACAAGGCTGCCATAGAATGTTTTTCTCCCATACCTTAATATTTTTTCCATTGCCAAGAATCCAATGATAATTTTACTGAATTAAATTGATAGAGGCTTTGCATAGAAGCCAAAGCAAGGTTCCCTTGCCTATCCACGAGCTGGTCAAGATTTTGGATCGAGGTCTTTTTATGTATTTTTTTTCTTATTACTTGTTTCCACCATTATTTCTTACCTGTGACCAATTTCCATATCAGTTTTGCTCCTAGATATTTATTCATTTTCTCCAGGTCCCTTATGCCCAATCACTGCCCAATCCTCCTCTACTTTTTGAGCATTTGACTGTGGCCCAATTATCCAGATGAAATTTCTTTTTATGCACCTTTCCTCCTTGCCAAAGGAATTTTCTTATTTCTATACAAATACTATTTATTACATTCTTAGGGGCCAGGATCATCGAGCTAGAGTATATTGGATAAGAGGAGAGAATGGAATGAATAAGTGTTACTTTCCCTGCAAGGTTTAACCACTTTGATCCCAAGGAATGGATTTTGTTTTTAATATTTTGAATGACCAGAGCCCACATGACGGAAGCAAAAGACTTTTTGGCTATAGGAATGCCCGGGTAAAGGAAATGAGTCCAATTATGATTAGCATTTATGTGAAGGATTTGAAATATACTACGGAGAGTAGTTACATTGCAATTCCATCCATAAAGCTGGCATTTATCAATGTTAGCAGAGATTCTAGAAGAACAGAGGAATAGGTCCATGGGTCTTAAGAAATTTTTGGCAATTTGGGGGGAAGAGATACCTAACAAAATAGTATCATTGGAAAAAAGAGCATTATTAATAGGCTGAACTCCATTTCTAAAGGAAAGACCTGGAAGGAAGCCCTCTTCCTGAAGTCTAGAGAGCCTTCTACTCAGGGAGTCAGCCGCAAGAATATAGAGAAAAGGGGAGAGGGGGCATCCCTGTCTTATCCCTCGGTTGGCCTTGAAAAACTTTGTGGGCCTTCCGTTGATTAAAGGGGCTATCCAGGGAGAATTGATGCAAGCTTGAACTTGATTAATGAAAATGGAGGGAAAGCCAAATTTTTTTAACACCAACAAAATGAAGGCATGTCTTAACCGATCAAAAGCATTTGCCAGATCTAGTTTAATATCCATACCTGCTTCGCCCCTCTTGGTGCTAGAATGTATTGCTTCCTGCACCATAAGGATATTATCACTGATTTGACGACCTGAGATGGAACCTCCTTGATTGGGGGAGATCAGTGAATGAATTATAGGCTTGAGTCTTAGGGATAAAACTTTAGAAAATATTTTGTAGGAGGCATTCCAAATGGAAATAGGTTTTTACCTTTTGATGGAGGATGGCTTATCCTCTTTGGGGATCAGGAAAAGAAAGGTGGAGTTGGTGGAGCCTCTCATATTTCCTTTTGACATCCAAGAGATAAGACACATAAGGTCCTTTTTTATTAAAGACCAGAACATTCTATAGAAACAGATAGGGAAACTGTCTCATCCTAGGGCTTTGTCCGGGTGGAGAGTCCAAATGGCCTTCTTTACTTCTTCTTCTAAAATGGGAGATTCAAGATGGAGACTTTCCTCTGGGATAATCAATGCAGGGATGTCTCGGACCATTTCAATCGTATTTTCCTGCAAAACATACTCTTCAACATTGTACAAGTTTTCAAAGAAACCTCTTACCTCAGTGTTGATTGCCACTTAACCTATGATGATAGTGTCGTCTTCATTTTTGAGCTTCCTCATAGTATTCCTCCGTTGTCTCTATCTGCATTGGTTTTGAAAAAAAATTGTGTTTTGATCGCCCCCTTTAAGACAGAGAACCCTTGAGTGTAATCTCCATCCCTCTTCTTCTTTCCTTATAATTGATTGCAGACTTTTTTCGAGTTCTATCTCTCTGAGAAGGTGCTCTCTGGTGTGTTAGGATTATTAATCCTCCCTTGTCCAAATTTGGTCATATGTCTAAATTGGGAGTCATGTCTAAATCCGGAGTCCATCCAGTCTATTTATAGTCATTAACACCATTGAGTCCACTTGACCTAATTGGGGCACATGTTTCAGTTACTAAATTGTGGGGAACACTAATTGAGGCTCACTGCCACTTATTGCACTTGATTGCATAAGTTTAGGAGTCTCCTAGATCAATCCCTACAATTTAGGAAGCCACTGGGAGTGTCGAAACCAACCAAGGTCAGTTCACTTCAGTTAATGACTAGTCAAGCTAAGTTAGGAGTCAGTTACATTCAGTTAGCGCTAGATTTACTTGACTGCACACATGTGGGGCATATTTCTCACCTACCACAGTCAGTTAACCATTAGTCAACACTAAATGTAACACTTGAGTTGTGTTTTAGAGCTCCGATGAACTCCGGTTATGGTTTAGAGAAGGACAGTTAACTACTAGGCCCTCCGATAGTGATTTAGACAAGGTCTTGGTTACCTACAGTCAAGTAGAGTCTAATCAATTCAAACTTCCTCATGTGGATTCGAATTTCTTGTGGCTATTAAATCCATTTTACTTCATTGTAATTATCATCTGAATTACTTGTTTGATTAATGAAAGCATTCACAGCTGCAAGCCTTTTGCATTGTTTCATTCTTCAATTGCTGAGTAAATTGTGAGATCTTCTTTGTGAGTTGTGTATTTGTCTACAGATCTATATGCCCAAATTTACATGGTATCAGAGCCTCGACGGACAAGGCACTTCTCCTCCTCGAATCTCCTATAGGATCATTTTTTTGTTTTGCAGGTACAACTTCGAAATGAATTCATCAGTTCCTCTTCTCATCCGATCCTCAGACTATTTTGAATGGAAGGTGAAGATGATTATATGTCTGAGAAGACAAAAAATCTTTTCAGTGTCTAGTGGATATGGTAGACATTATTTTGAGAGTGAAAATGACTGGCTAAATGCAAAGGATGTAGCTTTTGAAATAATGAAACTGACTCTTTCTCCTAGCATGCGCTACCTCAGTAGATCTATTAAAGATCCACAGGAACTCTGGACAAGATTGGACAGAACCTTTGGAAGCACATGGAGCACATCCAGCACCATAAGCATCCTTTATTTGAAATTCTTGGCCTCTACTCTCTCTGATAAAGTTGTTCAATATGAAGATGAAGCAGAAGCTTCTACACAGTCAATTAGAATTGAAGATAGTCTCCATGCAGTGACTCCTTCTCCTGATGCTCCGGAAGTTCATGAGATCTCTGATATCTCATATTCTCATATTGCTGAAACAGAAGAAGAAATTTGAATCTCTGATATTGAAGAAAAATTCTGCTGCACTTCCATGAAAACATTCACCGATGATTTTCCTTTAAATTCTGTGCAAAATTTACCAGTAATGGCTTCCGAAAGTGAAGAGAAATTTGATTTTTCTTCCTCTAATATTGCTGCTAGTGTGCAAATATGTAAAAAATTGGATATTTTGGAAGAAATATCAGATTATAAGAGTGACACATTCACTCCCCATGATCTAGATTTTCTAGCAAAATCCTGCAGGATTGCATGCACCAAAATTCAGAATATTGAAGAAGAAGAAAGCTGTGCATCCACCGTCTCGGTTAACCATTTATTTGAATCTGATATTGAACTTATTGGATCTGATATGATATTATTTAGATCTGATATGATATTTCTTGGTTTAATATATCAAATTCATAATCTTTCAGTACCGCTTGTAGTTGTTCTCATCAACGGTGTGAAGAAACAAGTACCGCAAGTCTCCTACAAAACTGCTGCTGGGGATTTGATTCCATTTCACAGTTTTGGATCTGTTTTGAACCTATTTAGATCTTATTTACTTTCTTATCTGATATTATTTGGTTCATATTTTAAAATCCAAAATCATTCATTCATGCTTGTAGCTGCTCTCACCAGTTCCGGTGTGAAAAATCAAGTACCGCACTTTCTCTTCAAAACTGCTGATGGGGATTTGGTGTTAGTTTCCTCATATGAGGTTGATGATATTTTATTATGTGATTCATTATATATTTCAGAAGCTATATCATAATATGGAGCTCAAGCATTCTCTCTCAACAGTCCCAGTGCTTCTCTACCATTGATCACATGCTCATCTCCTCACAGAACTAGTAAAGAGGAAGATTTTCTACATCCACTTGGACACCTGCTCCTAACACTTGGGGCTGTTCTTAACACTCATGGTTTGCTGTTCATGGATGAAAAATATCAGTTTCTTGATTGTTCTTCACATTCTTTGAATTCTCAAGAACCTTTCCTCACTTTTTAGTTGACTTCAGTTGCTCTACATGGGTCCAATCTTCATCCGGCAGCTGTCTATATTTCTGATTTAGTTGAGCATATCATTATTCTTCCAAAGAGGAAGATTAATCCAAACATAATGATGGAGAGGTTCACATGCCAGGCCCCAGGATACCTGTGCACAGAAGAACCATATTGATCCTGATTCTACCTGCTTAATTAGAAGGGGGGGGGGGTTCCCATGTGGTTTTTCCCCAGCACCTTGTTTTTGAGCAGTTACCTTACTGTACTTGATGTAATGGGTGACCTATAGTATTAGTTACTAGGGCCCATAGATTGTCCAAGTTAGCATTCAGGGGGGGTGTTAGGATTATTAATCCTCCCTTGTCCAAATTTGGTCATATGTCTAAATCGGGAGTCATGTCTAAATCCGGAGTCCATCCAGTCTATTTATAGTCATTAACACCATTGAGTCCACTTGACCTAATTGGGGCACATGTTTCAGTTACTAAATTGTGGGGAACACTAATTGAGGCTCACTGCCACTTATTGCACTTGATGGCATAAGTTTAGGAGTCTCCTAGATCAATCCCTACAATTTAGGAAGCCACTGGGAGTGTCGAAACCAACCAAGGTCAGTTCACTTCAGTTAATGACTAGTCAAGCTAAGTTAGGAGTCAGTTACATTCAGTTCTAGTCCTCTACATTCAGTTAGCGCTAGGTTTACTTGACTACACACATGTGGGGCGCATTTCTCACCTACCACAGTCAGTTAACCATTAGTCAACACTAAATGTAACACTTGAGTTGTGTTTTAGAGCTCCGATGAACTCCAGTTATGGTTTAGACAAGGACAGTTAACTACTGGGTCCTCCGATATTGATTTAGACAAGGTATTGGTTACCTACAGTCAAGTAGAGTGTAATCAATTCGAACTTCCTCATGTGGATTCGAATTGCTTGTGGCTATTAAAGCCATTTTACTTCATTGTAATTATCATCTGAATTACTTGTTTGATTAATGAAAGCATTCACAGCTGCAAGCCTTTTGCACTGTTTCATTCTTCAATTTTTTATTAAATTGTGAGATCTTCTTTATGAGTTGTGTATTTGTCTGCAGATCTATATGCTCAAATTTACATGGTGATCTCAATTTTATCCATATCCTCTTGGAGAGCTTCCAATTTTTTTACAATTTCTATTTTTTTTCTGAGATGGCTCCTGATAGTGATGCTTGACCTGGGACTTGAGGGCTAATTTCACCCTTTTGAGCTTCTATTCCCAAATAAAGGCTGGAGACCCTGGGATGAAACAAAGCCAAGCATTTGAAATGATGTCCCTGACTCCTTCTGATTCAATCCAAATACGATTGAACCTAAAGGGGAGAGGCCCCAAATTTTCCAAAGGCAGAAAAAAGAGGAAAATTGGCTTATGATCCGAGATGGCCGAACACAAAAGTTTAGACTCGAGAAAATTCCTGAGAAGATGGGTGCTTACTACAACCCAATCCATCCTAGCAGCAATATGTCCCTAACCAATTCTTTTGTTACTCCAGGTGAAGGTCCCGTTGTTTGTCTTGACGTCCGAGAGGCCCCAGAGCATGATCAAGTCCTCCAATCTTTCTCCAAAGGGGTCCCTTACTTTGGTTCCTCCTCTACGCTCCTCTGTAGAAATAGTGACATTGAAGTCTCCCGCTATGAAGCAAGGAAGATGATTTTTCCCTTCACTTTGTTCCTCAAGGGAGTTCCAAATTTTTTTTTTCTGCGCTTGGATAGTTGGACCGTAGATATTCCCTATCTAGAACATTTATTTATTTTCCTTGTTTTCTAGCTTGATGAACAACCAGTTTTTGTTTTCAATAGCTGAATGCATAATGAACTTTTCACTGTCCCACCAAGAGAGAAGGCCTCTTGAGTCTCCATTCGCACTAATGGCAAACCCTTCTCCTTTAGGCCAAAAAAATTTTAGAGTTGAAAGATTGTCTTTCGCCATTTTTTTTGTCTCCTGGATAAGAAGGACTGAGATAGATTCCATTGATTTGAATATTTTGATAACTTCAATTTTCTAGGAACCTCCTAATCCTCTACAATTCCAAGAGACCATCTTCATTATTTCTTAAGATGTCGGAGCGCCTTTTATTTCTCCTTTTTTTCCTCTTCCACGCTAAGGAGGTATTTGCTTGCTTGTGGGTTTTTTACCAGGAAGTCAAGATTAGATTGCTTTCCTGCTGCTTTTTCTCTTGCAACTTCATGTTACCTTAAAATATTATTTGAATTTCTTCCTTTTAAGGATTGAGGTTCTTGTTCTTCATTGGAATTTTCTGTGGATTCTTCAGTGCTTTCTTTTTCCCTAGAACATGCGACTAATCCTTATGAGTTGGTTGGTACTTCCTTCCTAACCATGGGCTGTGAGAGATTCTCCTCCATGACATCCTTTTGCTTTGGAGATGAAACTTTTGCTGGGATTTCTTGCTCCTGAAGCGGGGCCTCTTCATTCTCCTCTAGGGTTTCAATCTCTGGTTCTTCAATATGTAGGGCTTCAAACCTATTTTTGGAAACACTCTTTGCCAAGATGTGAGGCTGGTTTGCTGTTGTTGTTTTTTCTTCCTGCTTGCAACATTCCATCCTTCTTCTTATGGGCCTTCAAGATTAGATTTGTCCGGTTTTTTCAGGACAATATTTAGCAAAGTGCCCATACTCATGAAAATATTTGCATTTGAAGGGAATTTGCTCATAGTCCACTATCTGAAAATGGTTCCAGCCATCAATGGAGAGATTGATAGCTTCAGGAAAACCTTTCTCAAGATCAAACTCTACACATATTCTGGCACATGAGAACATTGGGGATTTTGGCTCTGACTTATCCACATATTTTCCCAAAGTATTACCTATTGCCTGAAAGTCCTCATCATTCCAGCAATGGAGAGGGAGGTGGGGGAGCTTAACCCAAACTGGAACTGCCTTAGGGATATATTTTTCAGGGTTAAAGGAAAGGTCCCATTTGTTAAGATACATTCCTCTTGCTCCCATAAAGTAAGGACCATTCCTAAAGATAAGATCCTGATCCTCTTTCTTCCCAAAGATGAAAGCAAAATAACCTTTCCCACAAAAGATTTGTTGAACCTCTCCTTGGATGAGGGTTCTCTAGTTTTTATTGAGCCAAACTTCAACTGATCTAGGAGATGGACAGAGCCCTATGAACAAACCTATGATACCTTTTTCGAAGAGAGTGACTGCTTTCCTTTTTGATGCAGCTGAAGAAATTTTTACCTCAGCAATTTCATAGCACTTGACAAAGCAGGAAGAAGGAGGAGCATTAGACAAGGGGGGAGGAATGGAGGCGATGATATTGAGGAAGCGATCTTCAATCGAGTCAGGATCCAAGGGATCCATGCAAAGAGGCCGAGAGGGCCTGTGTAGCCCGCATACCATAAACCTTAGAATGCACTACTCAGAGTCGATAGGGTTCGACCGCCTCGTGGTTCTTTTTGCAATAGTTGCATTCCAATATAAGAGTACAAAATTGAGGAACCCCGGATATTGCATAAATTTGGTAAAATGTAGATGATGTAGAATCAATAACTTGGATGGGATTATCAATCATATATTCAATTATATCTCTAACATTTCATAGTTCAAAGTCATACAAACATATATATAGGCATAAGATGAAAAAAATGGTATAGAGGGAAAGAGACACAAACACGACTACATAAGTGATGCAAACACGACCTCGGTTGGCTACAAATCCAGTGCACAACTAGGAAAACTAGGAATATGATGAATAAGATCTCACCAGTTCACCGATTCCATTAGCATGTTGATGAATAAGATTTCTCTAATGTGAATATATATATAGGAGAAATAATGTGAATATATAGGATAAGAAGAATAGGAGAGTTATGTTCATATATATATATATATATCTTAATATAACATTTTTTTTAAAGTTATGAATTGAAGTATAAATAAATAAAAAAGTAAATAATTATTTGTATATTTCTTGTGTATGAATTTTTAAGAATGTTATTATAACATATATACAATTTGTTATATGTGTAATGTGCATGTGTATGTAAAAATGTAATTTCATTTAATATATATATATATATATATATATATCAATTTATTTATTAAATAAAGGTGATATAGTGTTTTTAAGGATATGGCTATCCATTGGTGAGGTTGGATAGATTCTATAACATCCATTTGGGTTCATTCCAATTGAGACATGTTTTGGTTTGGATGTTTGGCTAACAGTTTGCTCGACCTACCATCCAGGGAAGTGGGGAAATTTGTTGAGATTTCCTGTGAGTGTGTGATAGTGTTTTTTATTCCCTTGGAATAACAAGATGGTGATTTTTCCTCGTGGAAGAGATGACATATTGTAATTTACTTTACTCAATAAAGACAAGAAATTAAATAATTATTAGTCGTAGACTTTGATTTAAACTATACTTTTTACTCTCTTTTTTTCAGTATTTTCATACAAGTAGCTATAATATTTAATATGTTTAACATGCAACTAAAGATTTAGTTTTTTATTTAATTTAATTTCTATATGATTATGTTCCAAACCTTATTGGTGTCCTGACATGAAAAAGATCAAATAAATTGGAAAAAATTAAAAGAAAATAGTTTCCTAATTCATACATCGGAAACTTCCTAATTATCCATTTCTTTTAGAGCTTGAGCTTTTTTCTTTTTGATTAACAAAGATTATGCATCTTTTTAAATGATAAGTGAATGTTTAAAAATATATATGGTTGACAGTAGAGAAATTCTCTTGGGTTCAAAAATAACTCATTAATTACTAAAGTTGTGTTGAGGCCTGGAAATTCGCAGGCAACAATAGCAAGGGATTCTCCCCAGTCAACGTTCCCAAATAGCCCGTGACTGTTTGGTATAGGGAATATGTCCAGTTTACGGCCTGTCTACCATAGGTCAAGTAACAAAAAATGAAGGTTTCACCGGTTGCGGCCCGGTCCACCATGTGTATTTTTTGTATTTTTTGACTTAAAGTATGGTATGCATGTGCCTAATTAACCATGCAGGGTGATAAAGGATGCAAGGAGTCGTCACAACATGATGCGCAGATTCTTACCTCTCGTCTTAGAACTCAAAAGCATCTAAATCACGTATGCAGTAATAAAATAAAACTAACTATCTATCTATCTATCCCTGGGGAGCCAAATTGTAACTTATTTATGAGTAATGTGTATTGTGCATGCATTATAAAGAGAGATTACAGATAGCTGATATTCCTTCCTACAACACATGAATGATTAAAGATATTTAGACAATTAGATAGCTAATTGTTTATGAACAACATCCATTACTCATGGTGGTAATTTCACAGAATAAACCAGAAATCATTCAAACAAGAACATAGGATCTAAGAGTTAGAATGATCTCATAGTTAATGGACAAAAACTGGAAAAACAAAATAGTTCATCTTTCACTAATCCATAGCATAGCATTTGAACGTCCCACCAAACTTTCTCTGACAGGCAAACAATAATTATTTATTGCAAAAAAAAGTAGTTCTTCTTACAATATCCCTTTACATGTCTAACTGGGAAAAAGCCCCTTTGTTCTTCTAAGTCCTCTATATTTATACAAAAATGATGAGACTGTTGGGCTGCCCACAAATAACCCTTGGGATTCCCAACTCTTTGCCTCCCAAAATTTCACTTTCCTCAAATGTTTACAAAATCGTTACATATTACACAAGTGAACAATCCTTCACGAGGAGGGCCCCACTTGGGTATTCAGAAATTTCTTCCACGCCAAAGCCTTAGAGGCGATGCCTTCAAACGCACAAGGTTCCAAAAATTGAATGTTTATCTCAAACTTTACAGCTTAGTTCTTGATGGCCTCAATTCTGGTCGCACTCAAACGAATTTGATCCTCCAATAGCTGCACATTGATGGCGGAATGATCTACTTCACTCCTTAAGATCTGGTCGTCGAGGGCCTTAATGTGCTGTGTTTTTTCTTCCTCCTCTTGATACCTCTTCTGTAAAATCTCCACAAATGAGTTGTGGTCTGGAAAAACATCTAGCCTCTGCTCGGCTTCTACTTGGCACCGGTTACAGGTAATCAGGAGCCTTCTAAAGAATTATGTGCATGCTCCTTTCGTCTTTCTAATTGACTTCTTGAAATCCTCTATTGTGTCTATAGAAAACTCTAATAAGTCGTAATCCTACTTAAGGGCCTGTCGATCTTTCGAGGGCAGCTCTGCAGGAGTTTCTTCATTATTTTCCAGCCTTGCCATTCTTACTGTTAGGATTTCCAGGACGTCCTGCGATCTATCAACAAAATAAGAGGAAATCTCCAGAATTTACTCTAATCGGCTGTCTATTTGCAAAACTTTGCATCTCTCTTTTTCTATGGCAGTCTGCAGCTAAAGCATCTTGGCCTTTTGTGCCAGCACATGTTCCTTGAAAGGTTGGAGGTCAACCTGCTGCTCTTTTTCTTCTTCTAAAGCAGTTGTTAGAGAAGAAATATTCTCTTGAAGTTTCATCTGTTGTTCTTGAGCTTGCTTCTCATTTGCCTCCAAGGTGGTCTTTTGCAGCTCTAAGTCTTCTATCTTTCCTAGCAACTATTCCTTCTCAACCCTTAGCTCCTAATACTCTTGCTGCACTCTCTCTAGACACCCTTGTGTAGTTTCCATGGACCTCCTTTCTTCTTGGAGAACCTGCAGTTCATCCTTTGAAGACCTCATCTCCTTTTCCATGTCCTCATATTTTCTCTTCAGCTTACTATTTTCTTCTCTCTCCTTTCTTAATGTGTCTTTCAGCTGAGAAGAAGACTTCTTGGATTGTTCTAGATCTGTCATTATTCTGTCTACATTATCCTCAGAAGCGTGGATCAATGCAGCTCCTGCTCTAATGGTGAATCTGGGATCTCGGTCTGTCCCATATACAATGGTTGTATCCGTTATCATCTTCCCAGATAGACCTCCTGTTTCGACCTTTTTCTTAGTTCTCTTCACTATCCTCTTTCTTTACTTGTCATAGAAGACAGTATTAAAATCAAGGATTTCTTCCCCTACCTTCTGTACAAAAGGGACCAGTTTAAGTGTGGGGACCATAGACTGTCCAGGTGTGCTGACAGCAGGTGCTTATGGGTCCTAAACCTCGAGGTTCTCAACGTTCTAGGTCTGAATGTCAGCTATGTCAAAGGTTGACTGTTCTGTCGTTGTCTGTGTCAGCTTCATCCTATCCACTTCATGTTTCTGAAGCTCCTCATCAAGTTTTATTTTTCTTTCTTCTTCTTCATTTCTTGCATCTTCTTCTGCTTTCTTGGCTTCCTCTTGTGCAACTCTTCTTTTTTCTTCCTCTTCTCCCTGCAGCCACCCTGCAGCTTCTTGGGCCAACCTTTGGGCTTCTTCATCTCTTTTCCTCGCTTCTTCATTGGCTTTTGCTTGTTCATCCTGACTCTTCCCACCTTTGGTGGTAATATTCTTTTTGAACCTTTTCCTCAAGGCTGTTATATTCAACGCACTGCGAAAGATAAACTATTCTCTGTCCCAATCGTGAGTGTACTCGAAATGAACATTTGCCTCTTTGCAGTGTTCAACTACTTTGTTGCAGGAGTCATTTCTATGGAAGGGTATCTCACCAAAATGAAACTTTTCCAATTCTTCTACAAAATCATCTGCTTTCTTCACTCTAGTAAACTTATAACTTCCTAACTTGAAAGGCAAAGGGGGGTAGGCATCCTTCTTATGCTCAAATAAAAAGCTTCCTATGCCATCCATGAATACTTTCCTAACTACCTCTTTATGAATGATGTAGTCTGTGGCATATTTGGGTAGTAGGGAGGGTGCTCTGGAACCTCCAAACATTCTGAAGTAGAGGCCATCCTCAGTCAAATAATAATCCGCATATTCCTCAATTACCTACAATGCCTCTTCTGACATGCAGTCACATTCTTTTAGAAAAATGAGAGTATAAAACGGCATGATGAAATTTTCACAGACCTCCCAGTAATGACTATGGTACTTGTGCGCCCACAGTGGCTTTTATGTAGAATAAACAGGCATCCTCTCCCTGTCCCATATGCACCTCAGGCTGGGGAAAGGTTGATTGCATAGTATACAATCAACGAGTATGGAACTCATGTAAAATTCTGACCTCTTTTGGGACACTCCTCCCAAAGATGAGGCCATGCAGGCTGAAA
This sequence comes from Pseudotsuga menziesii, assembly GCA_001517045.1. Taxonomy (NCBI): domain Eukaryota; kingdom Viridiplantae; phylum Streptophyta; class Pinopsida; order Pinales; family Pinaceae; genus Pseudotsuga; species Pseudotsuga menziesii. The sequence continues at coordinate 62,594 of LPNX010144579.1, read as the reverse complement.
GACTATTTGACACTATGTTGGCCCAGTTGAAAATGGTCCCCTAGGTCGCAACATAAAAAATAATTGGCATCCGCTCTAGTTTGAAGCTCTTGCCATGAGCTCTCCCAAAAATCCTATTTAGCATTAAGGCAATGAACCTGTACGGGGTCCTTAAGCTCGCTGTGTCATATTATCCCATCGGCCTGGTTCTGAAATTTCTTCCAGGCAACAACATTCTTTTGAGGGTCTCAACAAGGTCCATTCTGATGTTTTTCAACCAATCGTCAGACAAAAATATTTGTACCTCTGGTAGGTGGTAGGCCAGGGATACATATCTTGGGCCATAGGTAGCATAGCCTTGTTTGTCAACATTCTCCAGGATCATAGTGGTTACATCTTCCCGGGGCAGAATCCAACCAATTACTTCAGAGCATGGGAATAGCTCTGGTCTTGTGGAAATCTTCATCAGTGAAGATCTCTCTATATTGGTGTATATGCCTTCTTCCTCGAAGCCCATATCAGGCACCTCTCAGTGCGTGATCAACCTGTATATCTCTCCCCACTGGTACTCAGGCTCTACACCAGATATGCACTTGGTGTCCTCATAGATGTGTTCGGTTTTGGTGATAACTTCCATGTTGGGATCCTCTTCGACCACAGGGGCCTTCTTCTTTTGTCGCTTTGACATTTTGAGTTCGGAATCTTCCTGTCATATATGAAATTATAATCATTAGGCCATTTTTGGCTAAGTAGCAAACATTGAGACAACAATGTGTAGTGTTTCACTTCCTCTATGTTTAACATGATGGAAATTAGTTAACTGAAGCAAATATGTGCAAAGCTAACACTGTTGTCTCATACTAATACAGTCCTATCAACAAATCTCGAGTGGGGAAACAAAATCTACATTAAAGTGAAGAGAGCTTGGGCTCTCTGTGGACGCCATGATTATCGCGATGCATGGAATAACAGGGGAACTCATTCAAGTTTTCGACGGTGAGCCTCAACAAAATACTACTCATGCAATCTATGATCAATATAATGCTTTGTGGTGCTATACAATCCCCAACTAGCTCGGGTTCAAAACCGACCGCGAATCGGGTCAATTGAAGTAGTGCGGCTTTGGTTTGAAAGAAATGGGCAACCCAAAAAAGGAGCAACCGGTATAACATCACAGGGAGGCCATGAAAAACTCTTCCCAAACAGCCTATCATCAAACGGGGCAGACTGGTGTAGACAACGTAACGGTCGTCTGCACCAATCTCCCAACCACCAAGCGTAGGGTCGAATGCATAATGACCGTGGGGGGGGAAACTGCCCTGTGGGACAAAATACACCCCCACTGATAGTTACACTACAAGCCCCCCACTATATATGCATGTAAATAATGAGGCCAAGGGAAAACAGTGGTAGAAAAACCTAACCATGGACCAACATCAAAACGCTCAATGCAACAGAATGGGTAAGGTGAACAATATCCTACCTGGAAGTGTTGTGAGACTGGCGGGAAGAGGACTATCAAGCTTCCATGGTTGAGCCACTTGGAAACACGTGTACACTGACAATAGGGGTCCTGCGAGCTTGAGAAAATGACAATGCACGACAACGACAGTGCACGATAGTTGGAAATAGCAATAGAATAATCCACATGCCCGACCCGATATATATATATGGTCAACCATGAGCGGCAGGAGAAACATCGGATGGTGGAAACATAAGGATCGGAGGTCGCAAGAAAAATTCCTTCCACAACGTCGGGTGGCAAAAACACTAAGCTAACTGTCGAGACATCCGCATCGAAGCTCGCAAGACTAATCGTCGGAGCCATAGTGGAATCAGAAGACGCAACGGTGGAATGATAAAGAGCGCGACAGTCCGTAATAGGAAAAAATCTGAATCAGACGAAAAAACCACTAGATGACCGGAAAGATAGTGCTTTTTGCAGCCACAACGGCGGAAGCCCAAAACTCAAGGATCGGCGAAACAACAAGGCAAGGTTTGAAAAGTCACAACAATAATTGGGAGACTTCGCAGTTTTCCATCCGTAACTGTGGAGAACGAAGTCACAAGATGTTCTGATGTGAAACCAAAGGTCAGCCGATTTAGAGAAATGCATCGGAGAAAAATATTGAAGCTAAAGCTGATTACTTCTCCGCAACGGCGGGAGAACAAGCAAATAAACTTCCGATTCAAACACTGAAAACGAAAGCCAAGGCAATGATAAAGCTTAAACAAACAGTGGATCATTTCAAGCATTGGAAAGGTCTTTCTGAAGAATCCTTAGATCAAATCAAATAAGAAAATCAAACCGATACAAGCAAAAGGAGGGTCCTGAAATTTTTTGAGTTTTGGGAAGATGTTGCAGCTGCAACAATCGACGACTACCTGGTGAACCCCAGATTTCTGATTTAACTCCTCCCCAGTAAAAGACTATCTAGCTCAAAATTGAAATCTTCCAGATTTTTGTATTCCTAAGCTGGCCAACCCATGCATTTAAATCATTGAGAAGCAATTCATTCTTAGGGAAATGGTAACATCAGAAATATTTGCAAGTCTGAATAACTCTTTTGAGGCCTAATAAGTGAGATTTATTTTACCCCTATCTTTGGGTATTTTTTTATCTCGGACACCACAGGATTGTAACATATGGTAAACAACACTATCCCTTTGTTCCTCATTCCCATGCCAACTGCACTTTTGTGCCATTTGAACTTTAGTTCTTTTGATTCCTCCATCTACCCTTCTTTCTGAATTTTATTCAGGCTCCTCTATCCATAGTGTCCTTTTGTGTGAGAGAAGAATTTACTTTTTCATCTCACGAACGGAGAGGAACTTTTGGCAATTTGAATTTCATGCTTTTGATATCTTTGCTTTGATATGTATTGTTTCTTTAAGGAGTTTTGACTCTTGATAGCTTTTAGCTTTTCTAAAATCATGGCATGGGATCATTTATATATGATATACTGTTTACCTTGCTTCCTTTTCATGGGTCCTTTGCTACCACTCCCTTGGACATTTTAGATGTGAAATGGATGGAGCCTCGAAATAGTATTCCAGACCTCTTAATTATGAGTTATTGACCGGGGTTAAGTAGGACTTCAATGAATGCATGGCCAATTAGGAACACTGCTACTAGAAGACATTCTGTGTTTTAAAAGCACAGTCTTTTGCTCAAGATTTCAGTTAATTAAGAACCCTGATGTTTCTATTGCAACCAAAAGTTTGCCTCTTTATTCAAAAACAAAAGAACTAGCAACAAAGCATTAAAGAAAATAATATCAAATCAATAAACAAAAAGAAAACAACATCAAATTATTTATGTACAAAGCAAAAAGAAAAGAAAATGTGTGCCCTCCCTTAAAAATTCTTCAATCCAACAAGTTAAAGGGCTAGGCTGTAGTGTAGGCCAAAAACCTATCCATGGTCTAAGTGTACCATTTTTGAAATCGAAACCATGTCTACTAGTCTAAAGTCATTCTTATCAGCCTAAGGAAGTTGAAGGAGCTCAGGCTGAGTGTCAATCACAGAACTGGCCTTTCCTGAGGTATGATATCTTAGTCTAAGCTCTGTTAGATAATTTCCCAGGACAAAATTAGTAGATTCATTACCTTCCCCCAGCTTAGTGATAGTATGTTTCATGTAAGGTTCTCTCAAAATTTTAATCTGATTCGGGGTACCCTTAAGAGGTAACCATAAATGAGACCAGTCTAAAGAAAAATAACCTTTTAACCTAGAAAACCAATCTCAGTTCAGAATAAGCCCATATCCATCTGGTATGTCAGCCACCATAATGTCAATAAATTGACATATCTTGTTATTCGCAGATAAGCGTATCCCACCACTTTGACACCCGTTCTATCTAGCTACACTACTTCCCAGGCAGTGGGCTCTGGCTGTCCATTAATCCTTTTGCAAACTTCAAGGGGCATAACATTTACCGATGACCCAGAATCTACCAAACAATTATGCAGATTATGATTCAGCATTTCTAGAGTCAAAAGAAAAGGCGGGGTTTTAGCTTTTACTTCCCAACTTGGTTCTATATCTTCTTCTCCCGGTTGATTTTGAGTGGGTATATCTTTTTTAAGTTCCTCAAATTTTTTAGTGTTTCCTTTGTTAACCTCTACAAGTTTGATAGGCTCATTGATTGGCTCTATTTCCTGATTGGCAATAGTGACTTCAGGTGTTTTATCTGTAACATTGGCATTTATCTGTCTCTTGACATTCGTTTGCAACCTCTTAATCTTTGCAATTGTTGCATTGTCTTTAATTATCAAATCCATGTTCTTTGTTGTTGTAGGTGTGTATTCAGATTTAAACACACTCTCTTATGTGTCAAAAAGCGAGACACCATCCCATAAGAACATGGTATCATCTTCTTGTTTCCCTATGGTCTTGTTTTTCTTTTCCTCTTTACCACTGTCCTTAGTCAATTTAGAGTCTAGCAGTTGATTCATAACCAATGTCATTGAATTTAACCATTGAGGACACTTCTTTTCAGAATGAGGTTGTTGGTGGAAAGTGCAGAAATTATCCCCCCCTACCTCTGTTATATTCACTGATGCTGAATTGGGTGAAGAGATCTTCAATTGGTTGTTATCCTCCCTTTTTTGGTAGTAGGGTTTGTAAGTTTTCTGAACTTCCCTTTCTTTCTCCAGATCTATTATTCGGTTGGATAGTTTTTGAATCATTTTCAGCATTCCCTCAAAATCATGTGATTGTTCCTCTTTAGGTTTAGACAGCAATAAGGTTCTTCTCCCAATAGTTTTTTCCTTAGGTTGCTTGGGATAGTATTCTATACTTTCCTTTTCAGCATCTACCCTTTCTGCTTCTTTATAAGTCTCTACCAATGTAGGTCGAGCTTTCATTTTGGCAAACATGGCCAGCTCAAGTCCTAGGGCTGAGCCATAATATTCAATTAAGACTTTGTATGCGGGTCTGTCAGTTTCAGAAAAGTTCTTTAAGTATGTTGAAAACCTTTGAGTAAAATGATGTACCTTCTCATATTTCTCTTTTTTTTTTTTAACAAGGCCTTTCATTAGTGAGGCATGTGTCTTTTGGGCTGCGTATTTACCCCTGAAAATCCTTTCAAAGGTGTCCCAATCAGGAATAGAGTTTGCAGGAAAACCGAAATACCAATATGCTCCTGCCCCTTTAAGGGTATGCGGGAATAATCTACAGACCACATCCTCATGTTCCCCATCCCTTAAACCTTCTATTGCTAAATAGAAACTTTGCAAGTGGTCATCTACAGCAGTCTTTTCATCGGGATCAAACTTAGGCAGCAGCTTCTCAAAAGCTTGAGGTAGGTTATGCAATGGAGGTGTGCGGTTCAAAGGTGATCTAGCTTTCCAAGCCGGTAGTGGGTTGGGTTGATTCACATTTATACCAGCCATGAGCAAAGGTGAACAAACAGGAGTCTGAGTAAGAAACACCGTAAGATGAAACTGGGCTTACTTGCTTCAAAGGTAGAACCAAAACCTATGAGCACTTGGGTTAAGTCAAAAGCTTCCAAATATCTGCTGGTGGGTTAATCTTGGGAAAATAAGTTTCCACGGCCAGCCATGCACTGACGGCCCTCCTTCTAGCGCCAGAAACTGTTGAGGCCTAGAAATTCGTAGGAAACAACAGCAAGGGATTCTCCCCAGTCAACGCTCCCAAATAGCCCGTGACTGTTTGGTATAGGGAATCCGTCCGGTTTGCGGTCTGGCTACCATAGGTCAAGTAACAAAAAATGAAGGTTTCACCGGTTGCGGCCCGGTCCACTGTGTGTATTTTTTGTATTTTTTGACTTAAATTATGGTATGCACTTGCCTAATTAACCATGCAGGGTGATAAAGGATGCAAGGAGTAGTCACAATGCGATGCACAGGTTCTTAACTCTCATCTCAGAACTCACAAGCATCTAAATCATGTATGCAGCAATAAAATAAAACTATCTATCTATCTATCTATCTATCTATCTATCCCCAGGGAGCCAAATTGTAACTTATTTATGAGTAATGTGTATTGTGCATGCATTATAAAGAGAGATTACAGATAGATGATATTCCTTCCTACAACACATGAATGATTAAAGATATTTAGACAATCAGATAGCTAATTGTTTATGAACAGCATGCATTACTCATGGTGGTAATTTCACAAAATAAACCAGAAATCATTCAAACAAGAATATAGGCTCTAAGAGTTAGAACGATCTCACAGTTAATGGACAAAAACTGGAAAAACAAAATAGTTCATCTTTCACTAATCCATAGCATAGCATTTGAACATCCCACCAAACTTTCTCCGACGGGAAAACAATAATTCTTTATTGCAAAAAAAAAGTAGTTCTTCTTACAATATCCCTTTACATGTCTAACTGGGAAAAAGCCCCTTTGTTCTTCTAAGTCCTCTATATTTATACAAAAAGGATGAGATTGTTGGGCTGCCCACAAATAACCCTTAGGATTCCCAACTCTTTGCCTCCCAAAATTTCACTTTCCTCAAATGTTTACAAAAACGTTAAATATTACACAAGTGAACAATCCTTCACGAGGAGGGCCCCACTTGAGTATTCAGAAATTTCTTCCATGCCAAAGCCTTAGAGGTGATGCCTTCAAACGCACAAGGTTCCAAAAATTGAATGTTTATCTCGAACTTCACAGCTTGGTTCTTGATGGCCTCAATTCTGGCCGCACTCAAACGAAGCTGATCCTCCAATACTACTGCACACTGATGGCAAAATGATCTACTTCACTCCTTAAGATCTGGTCGTCGAGGGCCTTAATGTGCTGTGTTTTTTCTTCCTCCTCTTAATACCTCTTTTGTAAAATCTCCACAAATGAGTTGTGGTCTAGAAAAACATCTAGCCTCTTCTCGGCTTCTACTTGTCACCGGTTATAGGTAATTAGGAGCCTTCTGAAGAATTATGTGCATGCTCCTTTCGTCTTTCTAACAGCCTTCTCGAAATCCTCTGCTGTGTTTATAGCAAACTCTAATAAGTCGTAATCCTACTTAAGGGCCTGTCGATCTTTCGAGGGCAGCTCTGCAGGAGTTTCTTCATTATTTTCCAGCCTTTCCATTCTTGCTGTCGGGATTTCTAGGACGTCCTGCGATCTATCAACAAAATAAGAGGAAGTCTCCAGAATTTCCTCTAATCAGCGGTCTATTTGCAAAACTTTGCATATCTCTTCTTCTATGGCAGTCTGCAGCTGAAGCATCTTGGCCTTTTGTGCTAGCACATGTTCCTTGAAAGGTTGGAGGTCAGCCTCCTACTCTTTTGCTTCTTCTAAAGCGGTTGTTAGAGAAGAAATATGCTCTCAAAGTTTCATCTCCTGTTCTTGAGATTGCTTCTCATTTGCCTCCAAGGTGGTCTTTTGCAGCTCTAACTCTTCTATCCTTCCCAGTAGCTGTTCCTTCTCAACCCTTAGCTCCTGATACTCTTGCTGCACTCTCTCTAGACACCCTTGTGTAGTTTCCATGGACCTCTTTTCTGCTTGGAGAACCTGCAGTTCATCCTTTGAAGACCTCATCTCCTTTTGCATGTCCTCATATTTTCTCTTCAGCTTACTGTTTTCTTCTCTCTCCTTTCTTAATGTGTCTTTTAGATGAGAAGAAGACTTCTTGGATTGCTCTAGATCTGTCATTATTCTATCTACATTATACTAAGAAGTGTGGATCAATGCAGCTCCTACTCTAATGGTGAATCTGGGATCTCAGTCTGTCCCATATACAATGGTTGTATCCGTTACCATCTTCCCAGACATACCTCCTGTTCTGACCTTTTTCTCAGTTCTCTTCACTATCCTCTTTCTTTCCTTGTCATAGAAGACAGTATTAAAATGAGGGATTTCTTCCCCTACCTTCTGTACAAAAGGGACCAGTTTAAGTGTGGGGACCATAGACTGTCCATGTGTGCTGACAGCAGGTGCTTCTGGGTCCTGAACCTCGGGGTTCTCAACGTTCTGGGTCTGAATGTCAGCTGTGTCAGAGGCTGACTGATCTGTCAATGTCTGGGTCAGCTTCATCCTATCCACTTCCTATTTCTGAAGCTCCTCATCAAGCTTTATTTTTCTTTCTTCTTCTTCATTTCTTGCATCTTCTTCTACTTTCTTGGCTGCCTCTTGTGCAACTCTTCTTTTTTCTTCCTCTTCTCCCTGCAGCCACCCTGCAGCTTCTTGGGCCAACCTTTGGGCTTCTTCATCTCTTTTCCTGGCTTCTTCATTGGCTTTCGCTTGTTCATCTTGACTCTTCCCACCTTTGGTGGTAATCTTCTTTTTGAACCTTTTCCTCAAGGCTGTTATATTCAACGCACTACGGAAGACGGACTCTTCTCTGTCCCAATGGTGAGTGTACTTGAAATGAACATTTGCCTCTTTGCAGTGTTCAACTACTTTGTTGCGGGAGTCATTTCTATGGAAGGGAATCTCACCAAAATGAAACTTTTCCAATTCTTCTACAAACTCATCTGCTTTCTTCACTCTGGTAAACTTATAACTTCCTAACTTGAAAGGAAAAGGGGGGTAGGAAGCCTTCTTATGCTGAAATAAAAAGCTTCTTATGCCATCCAGGAAGACTTGCTTAACTGTTTCTTTATGAATGATGTAGTCTGTGGCATATTTGGGTAGTAGGGAGGGTGCTCTGGAACCTCCAAACATTCTGAAGTAGAGGCCATACTCAGTCAAATAATAATCCGCATATTCCTGAATTACCTGCAATGCCTCTTTTGACATGCAGTCACATTCTTTCAGAAAAATAAGAGTATACAATGGCATGATGAAATGTTCACAGACCTCCCGGTAATGACTGTGGTACTTGTGCGCCCATAGTGGCTTGTATGCAGAATAAATATGCATCCTCTCCTTGTCCAATATTCACCTCAGGCCGGGGAAAGGTTGATTGCATAGTATACAATCAACGAGTATGGAACTCATGTAAAATTCTTACCTCTTTTGGGACACTCCTCCCAAAGCTGAGGCCATGCAGGCTGAAAGACTATTTGACACTATGTTGGCCGAGTTGAAAATGGTCCCCTAGGTCACAACATAAAAAATAATTGGCATTCACTCTAGTTTGAAGCTCTTACCATGAGCTGTCCCAAAAAATCCTATTTAGCATTAAGGCAATGAACCTGTACGGGGTCCTTAAGCTCACTGTGTCATATTCTCCCGTCGGCCTGGTTCTGAAATTTCTTCTAGGAAACAACATTCTTTTGAGGGTCTCAACAAGGTCCATTCTGATGTTTTTCAACCAATCGTCAGACAAAAATATTTGTGCCTCTGGCAGGTGGTAGGCCAGGGCTACATATCCTGGGCTATAGGCAGCATAGCCTTGTTTGTCAACATTCTCCAAGATCATAGTGGTTACATCTGCCCAGGGCAAAATCCAACCAATTACTTCAGAGCATGGGAATAGCTCTGGTCTTGTGGCAATCTTCATCAGTGAAGATCTCTCTATATTGGCGTATATGCCTTCTTCCTCCAAGCCCATATGAGGCACCTCTCGGCGCATGATCAACCTGTATATCTCTCCCCACTGGTACTCAGGCTCTACACCAGATATGCACTTGGTGTCCTCGTAGATGTGTTCGGTTTTGGTGATAACTTCCACGTCGGGATCCTCTTCGACCACAGGGGCCTTCTTCTTTTGTCGCTTTGACATTTTGAGTTCAGAATCTTCCTGTCATATATGAAATTATAATCATTATGCCATTTCCGGCTAAGTAGCAAACATTGAGACAACAACGTGTAGTGTTTCACCTCCTTTATGTTTAACATGACGAAAATTAGTTAACTGAAGCAAATATGTGCAAAGCTAACACTGTTGTCTCATACTAAAACAGTCCTATCAACAAATCTCGAGTGGGGAAACAAAATCTACATTAAAGTGAAGAGACCTCGGGCTCTTTGTGGACGACATGATTATCGCGCTGCATGGAATAACATGGGAACTCATTCAAGTTTTCAACGGTGCACCTCAACAAACTACTACTCATGCAATCTGTGATCAATATAATGCTTTGTGGTGCTATACAATCCCCAACTAGCTCGGGTTCGAAACCAACCGTGAATCGGGTCACTTGAAGCAGTGCGGCTTTGGTTTGAAAGAAATGGGCAACCCGAAAAAGGGGCAACCAGTCTAACATCACAGGGAGGCCATGAAAAACTCTTCCCAAACAGACTATCATCAAACGGGGCAGACTGGTGTAGACAGCGTAACGGCCGTCTGCACCAATCTCCCAACCACCAAGCGCAGAGTCGAACGCATAATGGCCGTGGGGGGGGGAAACTACCTTGTGGGACAAAAGACTCCCCCACTGATAGTTACACTACAAGCCCCCCACTATATATGCATGTAAATAATGGGGCCAAGGGAAAATGACCGTAGAAAAACCTAACCATGGACCAACATCAAAACGCTTAATAGAACGGAATGGATAAGGCGAACAAGATCCTACCTGGTAGTGCTGTGAGACCGGCAGGAAGAGGACTGTCAAGCTTCCATGGTTGAGCCACCTGGAAACGCGGGTACACCGACAATAGGGGCCCTGGCGAGCTTGAGCAAATGACAGCGCACGACAACGACAGTGCACAATAGTTGGAAATAGAAATAGAATAATCCACATGCCCGACCCCATATATATATGGTCAACCATGAGCGGCGGGAGAAACATCGGACGACGGAAACATAAGGATCGGAAGTCGCAAGAAAAATTCCTTCCCAAACGTCGGGTGGCAAAAACACTAATCTAACCATTGAGACATCCGCATCGAAGCTCGCAAGACTAATCGTCATAGCCATAGTGGAATCGGGAGCCACAACGGCGGAATCATAAAGGGCGCGACCTTCTGCAATAGGCAAAAATCTGAATCGGACGAAAAAACTACTAGATGACTGGAAAGATAGTGCTTTTTGTAGCCGCAACGGCGGAAGCCCAAAACTCAAGGATTGGCGAAACAACAAGGCAAGGTTTGAAAAGTCACAACAATAATCGGGAGACTTCGTAGTTTGTCGTCCGTAACTGCGGAGAACGAAGTCACAAGATGTTTCGACGCGAAACCAAAGGTCAACCGATTTAGACAAACGCATCGGAGAAAAATATCGAAGCTAAAGCTGATTACTTCTCCGCAACGGCGGGAGAACAAGCAAATAAACTTCCGATTCAAACACACTGAAAACGCAAGCAAAGGCAATGATAAAGCTTAAACAAACAGTGGATCATTTCAAGCATTAGAAAGGTCTTTCTGAAGAATCCTTAGATCAAATCAAATAAGAAAATCAAACCGACACAAGCAAAAGGAGGGTCCCGAAATTTTTTGAATTTAGGAAAGATGTTGCAGCTGCAACAAGTTGTTAATATATAATTGAGAAATTAGAAAAGAAAAACAACTTATATTAGCTTCTTCTAAAAATCATATATGCATAAATTTTAAGTTGCATTCAAAATTATAAAGAAATCCTATTTCTTATTAAATGAATAGCTAAAAAATATTTGATGATTGATCCATTTCATTATCCTAGCTTTGATGAAGCAACGATTTGTTAACAATTAAACAAATAAATCTATCATATTAACTTTTGAATTAATATTGTTTAGGCTTATCCAAATTTTATAAATACTTAGAATCTAATAATTTAACTCTGGCGGAGAATTGAGGAATGTTAAAACTTTTTTCTCATGTTAAAGATCCAATGGTTATTGTGTACAATGAACATGATTTAAGTTGAAGTCATATAAAAATTGTTAAATAATTTTTCTCCAAAAGTTAGAGTCCTCATATTATATCATCCATCTGCACACAAAAAATAGAAAATATTAGAGGTGAGAACACTCATATCATATAATAATACATGCAAACGAACACAACCATCAAGGTTTTGTAGTTTCCATTCACAAAGATTAGAAAATAGAAAATACATGGACTAGTGGGATAGGTCCCGAACTCTTGATCTTGTCTCATTTTTATTACTATTTTTTTATTATTTACTCTATTTATTTTGTCTTGCCCCTTTTTATTATTAATTTTGTATTATTTAGTCCATTTCTTACTTTTTACATGCATTAAACTCTTGTCACCATACACTTAACTTAAACGTCTCGCACACATTTTCCATTTGATTTTATATATTACTTAAAATATTTACTCCTACCACATGCTATTATGCTTCTACTAATGAGTGTGTTAGTAGAAAGAGAATGTAATAATCAGTGAACGATCTTATTTACAATGACGGCTTAGTTGTATAATATTCCATGTGTCTTTCCATATGCAGATGTGTCATTTTTAATAGCATTTATGTTACATGCTATATTATATTTTACTTATATATATATAAAGCCATTATTATTTTTATTTTTCTATATTTATAACATTTCCTCTTCTTTATGAGATGCTTCGTACTCAAAGTAAAGGGTTAATTAGGATGTTTTTGGAAAAACTTTTCAATCTCACCATATGCATTTTCTTCCAGGAGTCTTTTCCACTTAATGAGGTACTATTTGATTTTTCTACAATGTAATTCTCTTTTATTTGGAATTAGTGATAGATTTTGGTTTCAAGGAAAATTTTAGAGAAAATTATTTTCTTATGGCCTTTTTTTTCAAAAATTAATTTGTCTATTTCCATTTTTTGAATTTTTATTTCAATGAGTAATTTTTTTCATTATAAAAATTACCAAATAATTATACATAATTATATAAATTTTTTAGAAATTGAAATAAAATATTGCCGAATATTTTATGGTTGACATTTTAAAAATTGGTAATATTTGTCACGGTTGATACACTTTTAAATAAGTATAGATTCTTAAAATTTTACATGATTGGTTTTAAGAAAATCTTTCCTTCATCATCCACTATAGAAAGTTCCATTTGTGCTAATTATCATTGCCCTAACATTTTCTTTAAACACTACACATGGAAAATATTATGGATATGACCTTTGTTTGGTAAGTCTATTCCATATGAAAATGTATTTTTTCTGAATCTTTAAATATATATTATAATTTTTTTTAAAATTATTTTTCTATAATATCATTTCATTTAAATAAGGATGACATTTTCTGTTTTTGAAAGATCATATTTTGTCATTAAGACAAGAAAGTAATTTTTCTATAATATCATTTCATTTAAATAAGGATGATATTTTGTTTTTTGAAAGATGACATTTTGTCATTAAGACAGGAAAGTAAATAATTATTACTTGTAAGTATAAATTATTGTTTTAGTTTTTTATTATTTTCATGAAAGTAGGTGTATAATATTAAAAAAAAGTCTAAAATGCAACCAAAGTTTTATTTATTTATTTAATTTATTTTTTAATGATTATTTTTAAATTTGATTGATCCTATATCATGAAAATCATGACTAAATAAATTGAAAAAAAAAACGGTTTCCTAATTCATGCATGAAAACTTTCTAATTATTCATTTCTCTCTCTTAGATATTGAGTTTTTTTTAATATTATGCATCTTTTTTAAATAATTACTCAATTCTTTGGAAACAAAAATAAAATAAAAAATGGTTGAAAATCCAATGGATAGAGGAATTTCCTCCCACTCAAAAACTAAAAGTGTCATAATTATTATTAACGTGGAACTAAAAAAGTAAAAGTTATTTTCTTCAAGAAATTATAAATGCATATATTTTAGGTTGCATTCAAAATTATAAAGTAAGTCTATTTTTTATAAGTGAATGACATTTTTTTTAATGGTGGATCAATTTCTTTATTCTAGCTTTGAAGAAGCAACCATTTGTTAATAATGAAACACTTAAATCTGCCATATTATATTATATTTTGAATTAATATTGTTTTGGATTATCCAAATTTTGAAACACTTAAAACTACTATATTATATTTTGAATTAATATTGTTTTGGATTATCCAAATTTTGTAAACACTTGCAATCTAATAATTTAGCTTTTTTTATGATAAATTTTCTCTGTGAAGAAGTTTGAAGTTTCGACTATGGAAAACAAGTTGAGTAGAGTATTGCTAGCCATTATGACGAATGCTAAACCTTATTCCTCATATTTAGCCAATGGTTATTGTGTTAAATGAGCATGTTTAAATTTGCGGTCATATAAAACTTGGTCAAAAATTTCTATTTGACCACTACCAGAGATCACTTTTAGAAAACATAAAATATAAGAAGTTAGAGTATTCATATTATATCATCCATATGCACACTCCAAAAGCTTGAAAAATAGAGAATACATGGATTAATGGGATAATATTTTCAAAGGAATATGCTATAGTCTTTGATTTGTAATATAAACCATAATTCCTTAGTATAAAAGGCTTGGATTTTCAGGAATTTAGTGTTAGAGACAATGTTTATCTCGTGTGTTGAGTTGTTGATAAATGAGAGATCCTTTCTTAGTTTGGTGTGTGGTTGAGAAATTATCTCAACCTATCTCAAATTATTTAGAAACTATTAGATCTAATAATAGTTCTCTCATCTCTTTATATTGGAAATATCATTTGTAGATATAATCTTGCAATAGTAATAGATTTATATTGTGTGGAACAATGTCATCTCTCTCGATTTCTATTTTGGTATTAGAGATGGACTGGGCATGATTCCCTCAAGGGAGTGCTTAGGACCATGTGAGAGAAGCCTTTAGAGATTGTGATAAGAGCCCTCTATGGCCTGTTGTGAGAGCCTATGTAGCATGTTGTCTTGTGTTCTGCTTCCAATTTTAAGTTGGTATCAGAGCAAGCTGATTTCCCTGGTTTGTTGTAAGGTCTGTTTCAAATGTTCAGGCATACATGTTGTGGTGTGGAATTACATGGTGTTATCCCTCTTATACATAGAGTGGATGTGGATTAATCTCTAGCTTGATGTGATTAAAGAGAAAGTTGAGATAAAACATTCTCAACATATGAAGGACCAAGTTCTATTTAACATTGATGAATCATGTAGCTAAAAATGATTCCTAGAGAAATGGTGGTTACATCGACTGAGAACCCATGTATTCTAGTAGATGGTTTTCTTTTTATATGGACGTCAATGATCTATTTTATGCAAAGAAAGGTACAAGAGAAGTTTAAAGTGATGAAATCCTTATGAAGGCCAAGACTACTTTATAAGTAAATTTGAGATAAACATTAAGAGATGATGTTAGAGATAATGTTTATCTCAAGTGTGATTGTTGATAGATGAGAGATTCTTTCTTAGTTTGGTGTGTGGTTGAGATATATTATCTTAACCTATCTCAGCTATAGTTAGAAACTGTTATATCTGATAACATTTATTCCATCTTTTAGATTCTTGATATCATTTGTACATATATTACTGCAGTAGTAATATATTTTTATTGTGTGCAACAATGTCTTCTATCTCGATTTCTATTTTTTAGTAGCTCATAATTTTATTTGTTTTTATTTAAATTGTATAATTATTATTAATTAAAATAAATAAATAAGTTATATTTTTTATTATTATTAATTTTTAAATAAATTTCAGTTTATAGATCAAAGTTAAAACCATTCTAATTTATATTTTTAATATAAAAAAGTAAATAATAATAAAAATTTGATTTACAATAAATATATATATTAAAAAAATTAAATTGATTTACAAAATATTTTAAGAAGATCAAAATTTTGTTGGTTTTTCTTCAATTTTAAAAAAATTACATTGTTGTTCATAACTTGTTAATTAGTATAAACTAAATCTTTACAAAGTTTCCATTATTATGAAACTTCAAAATCCATTATGAATATTCTTTTTTGCTCTTTCTTATATACTTAGTTTCATTTTTTTATTTAATTCATTTTTTAATAAATTTGTTCTGATTGATATATTATGAAAATAAAGATTAAATAAATTGTAAAAAATAGTTTCCTAACTCATATATGGAAACTTTCTAATTATCAATTGAGTTTTTTATTTTTAGACCAAAACTGTTAGGTAGATTATAAGAGGTCCGGAAAACCAGCTTCCAGGGGCTTAGATACACTAGAGGAAATACTGAGCAAAACAGAGTGCTCTGTCATTAGAATCAGAGTCCAATGATGAACAGATATTATTCAAATTTGAATCCAGCTGATACAATGGCTAACTCACGCTGCTACAAAGGAGCTTAACGGCCGATAGTGCATTGTAGAGAGGAAGAATTACAATAGTAAGAGAATTACGATGGATGATCAAATAGGTGGAAACAAGCAAGTTTGCAGTGGATTGAGCTTCAGAGATGCTATCTTGGTTGTTTGAAGTCTAGCTTGGCGAGGATCTACGGCGATCTCCATTGCTGCAATTTCGCAGCCTCTTTGAGTTGGGCAGCCTGTCCTTCTGAAGAAGAATCAAATTCTTTACACAGATCTTTGATGGAGGGTCACAGCGTTTACTAGGACCGCGAACAAACATTACCAGAGTCCAAAGGGTCACTAGAGGGAAGCTGAAAACATGTTCACAAGTACAGTAACTGCAGAGATCAACAGGGACGCGGCCAGACATGGAAGAGTCACGGGATATTGTAGTAAGATTCATTACCATTGATGGAGATGATGCTCCTGCTCAGAAGCGAGGCATAATTGGCTTCAAGATCAGCTTGCTTGTTAAGATGGCGAAGCACGTGATAGTATCTTATGGTTTGAAACTTGCCAGCTGAAACTTGAATTTTCTGGGCGATCCTATTCATGTGGAGGCTGGAGGGACGAGACTTCGAGCGCATGGCCTGAATCACCAATTTGGAGTCCCCAAAGACAGAGATATTATGAATGTTTAGAATTATTGCTTGCCGGAGTCCCTGCCACAGAGCATGAAATTCAGCGAAATTATTAGTTTCTACTCCTAGCCCCCAAGCAAAGGTGGAATGAATGGAGCCTGAGGGCATGAGGATCACTCCTCCCCCACCCAAAGGACCTGGGTTGACCTTAGAGGCACCATCAAAGAACAGACTATGAACCTGCAGTGAGAGTCTCCAAATTAGAAAGTCTGCTTCTTCCATTCGAATTTCCCAATCAGCAGGAATTGGAGGTCTGATAATGGAGGCTTTTTGAGCACTTGAGGCGAGACCTGAAAGCCAAGTAGTTTCCTTGTCATCTAGAGGCCTAGCATTCCAGAGAGCAGGCCTGTGTTCCAAAGCTTCTCCAAGGAGAGCTTTGGCTCTCATAGCGATCCTTGATGGAGAGTTCTCCACATTTCTGAACAGTCGGTTGTTCCTTTTGAGCCACAGTTTCCAAAAGATAAACTTAGGGAGAAGCATCCAAGCAGATTTGAGGAGGTTTTTTTTGGAAAGATGAAAGGGAGAGTGATTAGCCCATCTGGTAAACATATCTGCAGTTAAATCCGGCATAATAAGATTTGGAGGATTCACAGGAAGAGCTTCTTTCCAGACTTCTATGGAGAAAGGACAGGAGAGCAGAAGATGGTCAATATTTTCTTCATCATTCTTGCACAGGCAGCATCTTGAGGGACCTTCCAGGCCTCTCTTCCTTAGGTTTTCCGCTATCAGAATACTTCGGTGCACCACATTCCAGCAAAACAGGTCAACTTTCGGGATGGACAAGGTAGACCAGATGAAATTCCATTGGATAGGATTTGGGGCTGCATGAGGAACCGCCATTAAGGATCAGAAGCCTTCAACCGCTGTGAAAATTCCAGATTTTGTTCCCCAACCTCTCTTATCACAGGTGGCTTGATTTAGGGCGGCTTTGCCTTGCAGAAGCTTGGCCAGAAGCTTTGCCTCCTCTTCTAGCTCGATGGGGAGGTCGCCAAACTTCCAGTCTATCCAGTAGTTTTCATTGTCCCAGGTAGAAAGATACCAAAGGGTGAAGACATGCTGATCCTTAAACCACTGTTTTATATTCTGAATTTCAAGTTTTTGCCCCAAAGGCTCTTCCCCAAGGATTGAATTGTCCCAAACTTTTATTTTTTTCCCATTGCTAGGTATCCAATACAATAAAGATCTGAAATGAACCAGTGCTTTGAGGTAGAGCTTATAGATTGGAGAGCCATTTTTGCTGGGAGGATTTTTATCAAGGCAACGAATTCTTTGGCTGGAGAAGTATTTTTTCCACAAAACCTTTTTGCTCCAGCTAGAAGACCCGGAGACAAGCTGCCAGAGAATTTTGGTTCCCATAGCTAAATTCTGAACATGAATGCTTCTAACTTGGAGGCCTCCTTCTCTGTAGGGTCTTTGAATTTTGTCCCAGCTGACAAGATGGATATTTTTCAGATTTCCTTTCCCACCTTCCCACAGGAATTTTTTGAATAAACTTTCAATCTTGCTGATGACAGAAGATGGGGCCAGAAGAATAGAAGAATGATAAATAGGGATACTGGACAAAACAGATTTCAGCAAAACAAGTTTTCCTGCTAGATTAAGCCAGCTCGCCCCCCACTTTTGGATCTTTGCTTTTAATTTTTCAACGATAGGGTTCTAGCTCTTAGTTTTGATAGAAGATTTAAAAATCGAGACACCAAGATAAGTGAAGGAGTCCCAGTTTTGCAAGCTTTCCATTTCCAGAACTCTTGAGGTTCTTCCTATTTCTGCCGCAGAGCAATTCCAGCAGTATATTTTTCTTTTTTGCAAGTTAATCTTGCTTCCTGAGATCTGAAAATAGATATCTAGCTCCTTCTTGAATTTCTTTGCAGAGTGGACACCAGCTCCTCCCAACAGCAGAGTATCATCTGCAAATTGGGCATGATTTATGTCCTTTACATTCTGAGCCATATGGAGACCAGGGAGGGAGAGATCATTCTGACAGTTGTTAAGTTGGAAGCTGAGGACGGAGGCCTGAATGGCATAGAGGAGCAGGGACAGGGGGCAGCCCTGGCGCAGCCCTCTTGAAGCCTGGAAAAATTTAGTTGGTTTTCCGTTGACTAGAGGGGCTACCCAAGGAGTACAGATGCATCCTTTGATCCATCCAATGAGCTCAGTGGAGAAGCCAAATTTCTCCATAACTGCAAAGAGGTAATCATGATTTACTCTGTCAAAGGCGTTTGCAAGGTCTAGTTTCACAACCATGCCTTTCTCTTTTCGGAGGAAGCTGGAATGTATAGCCTCTTGAACAAGAATGACATTATCTAGAATTTTCCTTCCCTTTATGAAACCTCCTTGGTTCTCGGGGATGATTTTCGCCAGAATTTTTTTAATCCTGTTGGCAATAATCTTAGTAACCAGCATGTAACCAATGTTGCAGAGGGAGATGGGCCAGAACCTTGAAAAATTGGAGGCCCCTACCCCCTTCGGGATCAAGGCCAGGAAAGAGGAGTTTGTGCTCCCACCCAGCTTATGATGGTTTTGAGAGTTCCTAACCATCCTCAGCAGATCATATTTGATGATGTCCTAGCAAATGGAGAAAAATCTGGCTGTGAAGCCATCTGGCCCAGGGGAACTGTCAGGTTTCATAAGGGCCAGCGCAGATTTGAGTTCTTTCATAGTAACGGGAGCAGCAATAGTAGTATTGTTAGAGGCTTGAACTACCGTGGGGACCAAAGAGAGGGGGTAAGCATTGGAGTCAATGAGATCAGCTATAGGAGCAGTGAAAAGGTCTTGGAAGTGGGAAAGGGCAGCCTGTTTAATTCCTTCAAAATCTTTAACCAGGTTTCCTTGATGAGTAATTTCCTTCACAGTTTTGAAGTTTTTCCTAGCTTCAGCTTGTTTATGAAAGAAAGAGGTGTTTTTGTCACCGCTTTCTAGCCAGAGGCTTCGGGATTTTTTCCGCCAATACTCTTCTTCGATTCTACAGGCTTTGTAATAATCTTTATGAAGGTTACTTTCTTTCCGGATTATGCTTTCAGTGATAGGGACAAATTCCATGAGGGTTTGATGGTTTTCCAAGGCAGCTTGGGCATCTCTCCTACAAGAAACCGGGGAGCAGTGGGACTTGGCCCAGTTCTTGAGGTCATATTTTAGCCTTCTAAGCTTTTCTTCCCAAATAAAGGAAGGGTTTCCAGTGACCTTATTTCTCCAAGAGTTAGAGACAATGTGGAAGAAGCCCTCTTGATGGATACAAAGGGGACTGAACCTAAAAGGGATGGGACCCAGATTTTCCTCAACAGAGAGCTCAAGGAGGATTGGTTTATGATCGGAAATACAGTTAGGAAGAATTTTGGACGTAGCATGGAGCCCCAGGTTGAGGAAGGAGGAGTGGACTAGGAATCTGTCAAGATAGGCTGCAATGTGCCCTGGCCCCAATCTTTTATTGGACCAAGTAAAGTTGTCGTTGGTAGGTTTTATGTCAACTAGGTCCCACCCTAAAATGGTGTCTTCAACCCATTCCTGAGAGGGATCATGGACTATGGAGCCACCTTTTTTCTCATTGGCAGCCAGTGTGACATTTATATCTCCAGCAATGATAATGTTTTCAGGACTTTGGAGGCTTAAGAACGATTCAATAGTCTCCCAGCAAGCTTTTTTTTCACCTAATAAGATTGGAACATAGAGGTTAAACATACTTACAGAATGACCTGAATCTTTGTGGATGAGATTGGTGTAGATCCAGTGCGTAGTACTGTGAGCTGAGATTAGCTCAAATTTGGAGGAGTCCCAAAAGGTGGCTAGACCTCCTGAGGCTCCCCTGGAACTAACAGCTTTCCTTGGGCCTTTTTTTCCATAATAAATTTCCTGCATGGAGGGCAGAGCCATCCTCCATTTTTGTCTCCTGGATGAGTAGGATCTCTGGCTTATTGATTCTTACTAGATCTTTCATTGCTTCAACTTTATGCGGACTGCCAAGACCTCTACAGTTCGAGGAGATGTACCGCATTATTTACTTTTGGAGGGGACAGTCCCTTTAGGGGGCTAGCCTAGCTTGGATCTTGTGTTCATCATGGTTTTAAGATTTTGCTGGGAGCCTTGCAAAATGTCTGCATAAGACCTTTCCTCCCTTTGCTTTTTGTTGGATTTCTGGCCCCTTGGATTCTTGATAGGGGTTGCATGCAAACTACCGGATTCAGAGGATCCTTCATCGAAGTCTCCCCCTGGATCAGAGTCCATGGCTGACAGATCTTCTTCGGCATCTCAAGTATCTCTGCGAGTAGGAGAGCTCCCAATTAATGGGATTGCAGGATCTGGCTGGATTTCTCCTGGCTCCAATGAAGTGACACCTTGAGTGTCTTGCGTTTCAACTGGGATTTTAGCGGGCGAGGATTCCTGAATAACAATAACCAGTGGAACTTCTGGGGCGTTCACAGCCGAGGCTCTTTCTCCTTGGGTCGCATTTTCTGGCTGCTGAGTTCTCGCTTGTGTCTGAACGAGCTCCTTTGGAAGGGCTTTGGGGTCTGACTTCTGAACGTTGCTAGGAGCTCTTTTTTCGATTGGCTTTCCTGGGGCCTTTCCTTTTTTGACCCCCTGCCAACCTTCACCTTCTTCTTCCGTCTGAGCTTTTGGGCAGTTGCGTTGGAAATGGCCATGTTCATGGCAGAGCCGACACTTAAACGGTAGTTGCTCATAATCGAGTTTCTGGAAGTGAGACCATGATCCTACAGAGAGTTTGACGGCTTCTGGGAGTCTCGCCTCCATATCAACTTCAACACATATTCTAGCACAGGAGTACTGGCCTTTATGCTCTGCTTTGTCAATGAATCATCCTAGGGCATTTCCTATTTTTTCCAGGGCTTGAATGTTCCAGCAATGGATCGGCAGATTGGGGAGCCTTACCCAAACTGGGACCTCTTTGCAGACAGCAATTGTGGGATCAAAGTCCGTAGTCCACCTGTTCAGATAAAGTCCTTGGGAGCCCATGAAATAGGGTCCACTTCGGAAGATTAGATCGCGATCCTCTTTTGAGATGAATTTGAAGATGAAGAATCCTCTGCCAACCGGATAGCAGGTGACACTATTCTTCAGATGGGGCCTCCAATTACGCTGAATCCAATCATCCATGGTTTTGGTTGAGGGCCAAAGCCCCATGAATTGGCCCACCAGACCTCTTTCAGCTAGAGCCAGGGCAATTTTGATGGATTGCTCCTATGGCAAGGAAATTTCTAGTATTGAATCTAGTTTTTTAACAAATTTCGGGGCCTCTTTGGCTGCCGGTTTCATCCCAGACGGAGCTAAAAGCCTGCAGAAGGCATCTTTCGCGGAAAGAGGGGAGGAGGGAGGGGGATCCCCTCCCCCTGGAACAGCCATAGTGGTGGTCTAAGCAGGGCGAAACCCTAGAAGAGGCAGCGAGCAAGATGCAGCCTCGCGCGCGATCAGACGCCTCTTACTATGTCCTATTAGAATATGACCAATTGAGTTTTTTTTAAGATTACACAATTTTCTTAAATAATTAATGAATACTTTGGAAAAAAAAATGGTTGAGAATCCAATGGATAGAGAAATTCCCTTCTATTCAAAAACTAAAAATCTAATTAATTACTAAAAATGTTTATATATTATTGTAAAATTAAAAAGGTAAAAATAATCATGTTCTTTTCTTCTTAAAAATCAAATGCATATATTTTAGGTTAGTAAGCTTATTTTTTATTAAGTGAATGGAAAAAAATTAATGGTGGATCCATTTCTTTATCCTAGATTTGATGAAGCAGCTATTGGTTAATAATGAAGCACTTAAATCCACCATATTATCTATCGAATTAATATTGTTTTGTCTTATCCAAATTTTGTAAGAACTTGGAATCTAATAATTTTACCTTTTTTATTCATGATAAATTTTCCTTGTAAAGAAGTTTCAAGTTTGGAATGTGGAGAACAGGTTGAGTCGAACATTGAAAGCCATCATGAAGAATGTTAAACCTTAATTTTATCTCATGTTTACCCAATGGTTATTGTTTTAAATGAGCATGTTTAAATTTTATTTCATATAAAACTTGGTAAAACAATTTTCTTTTTGACAGCTACCGAAGATCGCATTTAGAAAAGACAAAAAATAAGAAGTTAGAGTGTCCATATTATATCATCCATCTACACACTCACACAACTTGAAAAATAGAAAATAAATGGATTGGTGGGATAGGTGAATCCAATAACCTTATAGGGTACTTAAAAAGGGAAGAGAGAAACAGAATAAAACTTTTTGTGTTATAGGTTTTTTCCCCACCCCTCTACCAGAGAGAGGGCGCGACTATGCTGCTAACAAACCGGGCAATCTAAGCCCGATGAACGTAGTATAAGAATGCATTGAACTTAAGAAATTACATAGATGCATAAACCATGAAATCTACAACAAGAGCATACACATTTCATTCAATCATTCATCTTGTTCATATTTCATTAACTAAATAAATACAATTGCAGAGATAAAATAGACAAGAATGCTTATCTTGGAAGCAAAGATGATCCTGCAACCAGCTATGTCCCTACAACGTTCCACCCAACCATAGGCCACCATTATCCTTACTCTCTCAGCATCACTACCACCCCTGAGCTGGGGATGATTTCCACAAGGAACTAGGGGGCTCAAACTTACACACAGTAAGGCCAAACACTAGTTGAGAAGACAATAACCTCATTCATACATAGTCATCCCACTAATGGATGGATTCTTGGACTTACTCTGCCAATCCAACACAAGAATTCTCTACATAGCACAATGTAGGTTCAAACCAAAGAACAAATGCATACACAACAAAATACAAAATTCTGGGTTCAGGAAAAACATTTGGGCCACAAAACAAATTGTCAAGATGGGTGATAACAACCCCCTAACAGCAATTCAATTTCTAGCAACGTTTTGACCCTAATGAGGCCAAAATGAACTCAACAACACCCAAGAAAATTGTGGTCTCTTCCTCAATCTGGTGGGCATTACCAAAACGATTTCCATCTTGGAAAATGATGGGGAAATGCAGCAAAAATCGTGGGGGAAGAAACCCACCCACAGATAATTACCAAAACTATTTCTAGCTTGGAAAATAATGGGGAAATGCAGCCAAAACCATGGGGGAAGCAACCCACCCACGGATCATTACCAAAACGAAATTCCTAGCCTGGGGAAAATAGAGTAGACTGCAAAAACGTGCCTGGGCGAATGAAGAAAAATGGCTGAGGAAAAATCAACTGCATGAGAGTGAAAGTGATCTACTTCATCCTTCCACGTGAGGGATAATGGGTGAGAGACCTCCCTTGGGCATGCATGTCGGAAATGGCCTACGAGCCTTCCCATGAATGACGGCTTCACCCACCTCTATGGCTTCCCATGCCTCACGTCCCTCAAGGAAATAAATTCCCCCAACTAATTCCTAGAGAATTTAATTGGTTGGTGAATAAGACAAGAAAAGGTGAGTATTACAAAAGGGTGGTTGATAGTTAGATGGGTTCTTCTCTTGACACATGGCTTTCTCCCATTGGCTTAAGGTTTGAACATCCCCCCCCTTTATCCTTAGGAAATCATGCCCCCGTCTCTTTTAATGTTGCATTGACATAGCTAGTTGTGGGTATTTAATTAAATTTCATATTTACATGGTGTCCGAAATTATAATGTGCAAGTTAGCACAAAATACCATCGGCATCGATTTTAATTGCTGAAACATAAAATGATAAATCAATGGTGGGGATTTTGCCTTTATCTCCACACCATGATTAACTACAATATTAGCATCATATATATTTAATGAAAACAGGATCAAAACTAGGGTGTTACATTCCCCCCCCTTCAACAGCATTGTCCTTAGTGCTCATCAAAACTGAACAAAAATGCTACCCTTGCACTACCTCAGTGCTCTGCAAAATTAAACAAAAATGGATGTGCCAATCGTATGGAATCCTCCAGGTCCCATGTAGCCTCATCGGGATCATGGTGCTCATTTTTCATTTTCACTTGTCCAATGGTATGATCTAGAACTCCTCCTTGGTCCCACTACACGGTTGTCTTGCGTACAGACTCCTCCAAGTCCTTTATTACATGCATCAGTACACACCACCGAATATTTTTCCAGTCTTGGAGAATCCTTCTCCATAGCTTGGAAAATCTCAATTTCTTTGGTAATCCAGCAATACCTATGCTCAATCCTCGAGCAATGAGTCAATTCCACATCATATTTACAAGGTTTTTCAAAAATCATGGATTAATCACATGCACATGTATATCGACATAAAATCAATAAGAAGTTTCCAAGTGAACCAAATACTTATCTTGCATAAGTATCTTCTTTTGGTTCCACAGGTGTCCGACTAGGCTTAATACAACCATGGTACTCATGACCCTACCCAACCTCACACCTGCATGTGCATTAAAGGGTAGCCTAATTTTTGCAAGCCTCGAATCACCCGAAAATGTATTTTAGTCTAGATCCGACAACTCTGCTTCAGATCCTAAAACTCCTTCTAGGTTCTCACCAAGCTCGGTGCCTCCTTTCTGGACACCACAAC
>LPNX010144579.1:18310-37277 GCA_001517045.1 Pseudotsuga menziesii | reverse complement strand
TATAAGGTGCAATCTATAACAATATTTTCAAAACCATGGCTGCATCATATGCTCATGTATATTTACAAGAATCAACAACAACAATAGTTTGATAAGTAAACCAAATACTTATCTATGTAACATATCTCAACTGAGATATGGTAGCCCTGCATTATATCCCAACACCTCCATGGGTGCTTAATTGAAGCTCTGCTTAAGGTTCAACACTTCCTCTCGGTACTTACCATAGCTCTGGCATTATCTATGTAGCATCTCTCCACCGAGATTGGATAGCTCTGCTCCAGAGCCTAACACCTCTTTGGGTGCTTAATGGAAGCTTTGGCTTAAGAGCCTAGCACCTACTCCAATGCTCACCAAGCTCAGGGACTTCCTTTCCAGATAGAAAAATGAATCAACTCACTGGTCAGATTCGTTTCTATCAGATGCAACCTTTAACAATATTTTTTCAAAAATGTAGACCGCATCATAAGCATATGAATAATCACAAAAATAAACAAGGGTTTTCCAAGTAATCAAATACTTATCTACATAGAATCTCTCAACTAAGATCTAGTCATCCCTGCTTCAGAGCCTAACACCTCCTTGGGTGCTTAATGACAGCTCTTGGATTAAGATCCTAGCACCTCCTCCAAGTGCTTACCAATGCTTAGGTGCTTACTTTCCAAACACCATAATACCTAGGAGTTATTATCTTCATGGAGCCCCAAATCTTGTGACAGTCCCCTTATGGCGTGACAGTGTGGTATCAAATCCCACGTTGCACCATTGGGCCTCAATGGGCCAAGAAGAGTAGCTGAAAGAGGTTGGATTACACCCTGGTCAGCAGGAGAAAGAAGCACATACAGGAAAAATATTCAAAATTTTCCTAAGTGTTGGAATTTTTTTTATGCATTGGTTCAGTTGGTCAAGTTCTGTCGATATAGTGTCGGTTGACCTTGCTGCATTGAGCCGATGAGGGCAAAGAAAGGAGAAAATCCCAAAAAATTCTAAGTGGTGAAAATCGGGTAAACTCAGATGCATTTTTCGATGCATCTCAAATAAGTTTTCCGATGCATCTCAGATGATTTTTTCTGATGCCAAGAAAATAAGGAATAATTCCTTGGATGAGCTTTCCGATGCATCTCAGATGAGTTTTCGATGCATCCCAGATAAGTTTTCCGATGCATCTCGAATGAGTTTGCTGATGGTTGAAGGAAAGAAAGAAAAAATTTCAAATTTTTTTGTTTAAGTGTTGGAAATCCCATATCAACAAGAAAAGACGAGTTTGTCGATACGTCGAATGAACTCGACGAGTTCTGCCGACACATCGGAAGGAGACGACGAGTTTTTTAGATCGAAAGGAAATGATGAGTTTTTCTGACACGTCGAAATGAAAAGATGAGTTGAGACAATGTATGTCGGAAAACTTTGGTGAGTTCGTCAATCGGGTGGAAAAGCTAAGTTGCTCCGAGAAATATAATTTTTGTTGGTTTCCAGTGGGATTTACAGGGACCAAAAAGGTGAAAAATGCCAGCGATCTTATACGCCAGATTGCGCAAAAATAAAATATTTATAGTCATCATTGCATAAAGGAAACTATAGCAAGAAGGAGTGCTAATTAGAAGAATTTCTAAACTTAGCCAACTCGACGAAAGGCACATTGACCATGGCATTCCTACAAGAAGCAATTGGTAAGTAATTGTTTGAAATTCTTAGATTGAATAACAAATGTTGTTGTTAACATATTTTGCAAAGTCATAGTGTAGATTGAAAAGTTAATCTTGGTCCGACCAAGAGGGTCAAAGAAGGCTAGCTCCAAGAAGATCAACAACATGGATGATGCACATGATCCCTGTAGAAACTTGAAATACCCTATGGGGGAAAATCCAAGAGATCCACAAGAGAGCAGAAAGCCACTCCAATGCTGGAGATGTGGACGACCCCATTTGCATCATATTTGTCCACATGGGGACGGGTGTGTAAGGCCATCTTTCAATATCCAAGGTCATGGAGCTGAAGCTGTTGATAGGTGGGAATAGGAGAGTTCCCCAGATGTTGCAGCTACCATAAGAAGCCTGAGGGCAGAGTTGCAGGATTGCAAAGAAGAAAATAAGAGGCTAGTCAAGGCTCTGGTAGAGAAAAACCAGTTGAATATCGCAATGAAACAAAGTTTGGAAGATATCCAAAGGAATATAAACTTTGGGCATCAATTAACAGAGGTAAAAGGGAGTAGGATAAGTTCCCACGAGAATAATGAGAAGCTTAACCCAAGGAAGAAAGGTTTTAAACCTTATCACCTCCTGAATCAGCAAAGGAAGCCATCGCAAGCATTGATTTTCCAACCAGAGCGATGAGGAAAAATCCAAAGGAACCTCTCAAATGTTGGGGATGTAAAGGACCTGATCTACGTAGTTATTTTCCACTTGAGAATAGGAATGAGGGTCAAGTCCCTAGCACCCAAGAAGCAGAAACTGTGGGTCAGGAATTAGGCATCATTCCAAAAATTTGTGCATTGTTAGAATACCACTAGGAGGGTCATAACTCAACTGTCCAAAAGTATTCTGAATTCTCCTCCAAAGACTGGAATTGTAGCATATGAAAGATCCATTTGCAGAGTTCTACCCACTTTTGTTTCCCAAGATCTAAACAATAACATACCAAATTTAGGAGAAATATCGGCTACCACTATATCCATCAATACACTCTTCATAGGTACCTGAGTTAAATTCACTACCAGATCCTTGATTACCCCAATACACTTCACTGCCCTAGAATCAAATGCATACAAATCATGGTATGGTTTAGTAACACTCAATCTTAAAGCTTCCATGACTGCTTTAGGCATGAGGTTATGTGAAGCTCCTGAATCTAGCATACAATTATGCAATAACTGATCATGTACTGAAAAGGTTACATAAAATGGAGGAGGATATTCTGAATTATCATCAGGTTGATCAAAAGTTTTTGACCCCACAATAATAGTAGGTTTTTCATCTTGCAAATTGATCTCATCAGATGGAATAGGAGTAGAATTCACTGCATTTTTAAAAGTTTTAAAAGCTGCTTCCCTGTAAACTTTAGTTTTCATCAACTCTGTTAAAGGCACAGGGATTTTCACTTTATTAAGCTCATGCTCAAAACTGAAACTATTTACAGCTTTATTCACCTCCTCAATATTTACAACTTCATCTTTTCTTTCTTTTACAATTTGTTTCTGATCTGAAGACATGTTTTGTTTGATAGGATGAGTTTTCACCAATTTTTTAGCTTGTGCTACATGTTTTACCCCTGATCTTAAACGAAATGATTTTTGTGGTATTTCCTGACAAAATTCAGGCATAGACATCTGATAATCATCTTCTTCATAATGATCTATTTCTATATCATACTGATAATCAGATCTAATAAAAAAATGAGAGGAAGAATCACCATCAAACTGACTAATATTATGTTCTTGTTCTTCCAAATCATCTAACTCCCCCTCATCTATTTCATATGATTCATCATCTCTAACATTATTATTTTGAAAAGGAGGTTGAATCCTTTGTTCTTCATTTTCTCTCCTGTCTCTCTGAATATCATTATTTGGTCTTTCTCTTGGCAAGAACCTAGGAGAAAAAGGTCTTCTAAACTGTTTTTGATTTCTTTCACCTTCCGGTATAGGTTTATTCTGACTTCTACGGAGATGGAATTCATTATTTGGGTCACATTATCTCAGATAAAAGAATATATGTAGACCCTGAAAAGATTGAGGCCATGATGAGTTGGCCTGATCCAAGAGAATTAACAAATCTATGATCTTTTGTGGGACTTGCAGGATATTGTAGGAGGTTCACTGAAGGATATTCTGCAGGTAAAGACGAGTTTATGTATAGGCTGAGGAATCCTGCATGTGAACTTGTAGTTCCATGAGGAAATGGCCTTTCCTAAAGACTATAGGTAGAATGACTGGAGTAGAGCAATATAGTTGTACCCACTGCAACCAAGGAATGAAATTGCCATGTGCTCTAAGAAGGATCTCATGACTGAAATCTAACTTTTGAACATAATATATTTTGAACTTCATATTTTGAATTTTGTTGTTAATCGAATATTATTAACTGTTTGGATGATCTAAAATGGTGTCAAGATGACATGTTGTATGTGAATGTCCAGGTTTTGGGAAGCATGTGTAAGTTAGGGATGAGTACTCCCCACTTGCAAAATCCAAACAATATGAGGACAATATCATGATTACAAAATTTGATTTTCTGTGGGAAGCAGAATTGTGAATTCAAATTTTGGATTTGACTATTAATTTTATTAATCATTTGATAATTGGAAATGTATCCAGGCATGAAATATATTTCAAAATCTATGATTGAATTTTTATGATGACATCTCATATGAATTGCACGCTCATATGTAACACAAGTGAGATGATGAAAACATGTACTGGTTGTACATGGCTCCTTGGAAGGATGTACTTGGATACATAGCTTCTCTGAGGTATGTGCCTGGAAGAGGTTTGAAAACCTGTAATTGCAATTATTTTTATAATGACATCTCATATAAACTACATTATTGTATGTAACGCAGGTGAGACAATGAAAATATGTACTAGATGTACATGTCTCCTTGGAAGGATGTACTTGGATACATAGCTTCTCGGAGGGATGTGCCTAGAATAGGTTTGAAAACCTATAATTGCAATTATTTTTATAATGATATCTCATATAAACTGCATGATTGTATGTAACGCATGTGAGATGATGAAAATATGTATTGGACGTACATGGCTCCTCGGAAGGATGTACTTGGATACATAGCTTCTCAGAAGGATTTGTTTGGGATAGGTTTCAAAACCTATAATTGAAATTATTTTTATAATGACATCTCATATAGACTGCATGCAAACTTTTTGTGTTATAGTTTTTTTTATGTGTTTTCTTCATCGCAATAATATGCTAGTCCCTTTATTTTGATTTTATTAATGTTTGGGGCATATTTTCTTCAAAAGAATATGTTAGAGTCTTTGATTTGTAATATGAAACATAATTCCTTTGTATAAAAATCTTCACTCTCAAAGTATTTATTAGCCCATGTTTTTTATTTATTTTTGGTTTAAATTATATAATTATTATTAATTAAAATAAATAAGTTATGTTTGTTTTATTTTTATTAATTTATAAATAGAACTTATTTTATAAATAAAAGTTAAATTTATTTACTAAATTGATTTATAAAAGTAGAAAAGTTTTTTTATAAGTTTAAGAGCCTTACAACCTAGGGCGTCCCCCACTATTAGTGTTATAGCTTATTTTACCACACTAGGTGAATCACACTCGTTTTGCCTTCCCATGTCCCTCTACAGACTCCTTAGACCCCTTGGACCATTTTTTGTCCTTTGATGTTTCCTAGACCATCCCTAAAAACATGTGAAAATTTCTATACGCAAATTTTAAACCCCTTATCGCATATATACGTGGGTTTGACCTCTAAATCCGCGTACATTGCGATGTGTACAAAAATCCAAATCCTTTGGGAGTTTTCCTTGACATGGATCGGACTCACTTGTCTCTTGGCCTTCCATATGCCTAGAGATAGCTCGGATTTGACCTTTCATTACCCCATTGAAAAGCTATATAAGGAACCCTTTGGATACATTGAAGGAATAAGAGAATTGAGAGAAAAGAAACTATAGTCCATTGTTGCTGGAACTTGTGCTTGAGTCTGCATCCCTTTGTCCCTTGGAGCACTTTGGTGTTCTTCCCAAGCTTGCCTTTTTCTTGTGAACTTGCTATCGAGAGATGGAGGATTGAGGTGGTGGAGGCCCAAGTGGGGGATTCAGTTTCTCTGATTCGCAGACATGCTGACAGAGGTTGTATTCATTGTGATCTTTGATTTTATATTAATAGAAATATCTTTTCCTGTCCAATAATGTATGTTTGAATGAATATTTTATCCATGGATGATTTCAAATGCTTATACGTTGTTGATTATATATGCTAGAGTAGATCTAACACCAATATATATAGTATGCTTGTCTTATTTACTTGTTGTTGAGGAAGTGATTCATCAATTCAAGTTGAAGTTGGAAAGCTCAATGGGGATCTACTTCAGTCGTCCAGAATAAGGTACGAGGTCCGATCCTTTAGTGTTAGATATTTGATTTCTCTTGCATATTGGAAAGGATTGATTTCTGGAGTCAAGATGTCTGTTGTGGTACCCCAAGCCATAGGAATTTCTCTCCATAATAGAATTGGAAACTCCGCTGGGGAGTTCCTAGTAGTTGTCATTTGGGGATTTCTATCGGCATTCAATGACTTTGAATCGCTCTTTTTTTCTCTGTTTCTGTGTCGGGTCTAGGGGCATGTTAGCCTGGTAGTGTCTGATTGGTGTGAAGTTGGTCTCAGCTTGTCTGTTTGCCTTTATTTTTATGCATTTTTCTTCCTGTACGTGAGTTTTTAACTCACAGTTGCATATATACGGGGGTTTCACTGCTATATCTGCGTACACACGCAGGTTTACTGTGAACAGTCGCGTATGCCCTTAGTTTTTCCTTCTAGAGGAAGATTGATTGTTTCTGTGTGAATTTTGATGATTGTTGAGTCTCCTTTGATACTGCTAGAGTCTGTATACACCTTTGTTTCTGACCAGAGATGTTTTTTTAAGGGTAAAATTTCTTTTTTAAAGAATGTTCTTGTCATTGCATTTTTTATTTTTTGTTTTGGGATTAGTGCATTAGATTTATTTTACCTTAGTACTTTGCTTGAGTGCTGCTTGATTGTGCTTGCAGAGTCTAGGGGTTGTAGAACCATTCTTTTGCTTTAGTATCTCATTTTTATTTCAAAAAATCCAAAAATATTTGATTATCATTATGTATTGCATCTTGCATTTTGCATAGTACTTGCACTATATTTGCTTTGAAGTATTAGTCAAGATTTCATATAGGAAAGCTTGCATTTATCATTTGAAGAAAATTGTGCATTTCACATAGTAGCATACCCTGTTTTTCATGGACACAATGCATTTGCATTGATTTTTAGGTGTGCATTTTGCTTCATGTTGTGTCATAACACCATTGGTTGCACGGTCATCTACCTTTTTTGAGTAATAAAGCCAATTAAAATCAACGCTTAAATAAAATGAACTACACAATTTTATTTGATAGGGTTCACCAACAAGATTAGGTTTTAGGGTCTTGGAATAGTTCATTGTGAGTAAATTCTCCAAGAGCACTAAAAAATAACATGTATGTGTCTATCCAGGTGATAGTGTGAAATTCCTTGGTATAATTGGTGTTTCTCAGGATCCTCCTCTCAAAAGGGTGTTAAGCACGAGGTAGAGTGAGTGGTTATTGATTGGGATGACCCCTAGTCATAATTGAGTAGCACCAGAGATATTTCCAGGATTGTATTCATATTTGGGGGCTCTTTTGAGAGTTTCAAGATTTGCTACCCTGCCCATACGGTCAATCCTGCTTGCGACTGTCCGCCTGAGCATTGATTATATTGAGGTGACCTTAGTTTCCTTACCTAGGATATTGAGGGGTTACTCTAGAGGGGTTATTCTGTGGCTGTCCCGGCCAGGTTGGGGTCAAACAACACAGTCGCTTTATGCATTGAAGCTGAGGGCCACAATAATTGGTTACCTACCTCTGCTTGTTTTGTATGGGAGTCTCAAGCCTCTCCTAGGTGAGACATACCTGCTTCATTTGGGAGCTCATTTATCCTACCCTTGATTGCTTGTGTTTGGCTTTAGATTTTATTGGTGTATGCTCTGTGCACGTTAGCTTGCCTAGGGTTTGCATAGTTAGAGAGTCCTTTTACATTTTTTGAGTCATTATGGATTCGGGTGTGGCTCCTTGCCATTCTCGTCGTTTAGCAATACTTTCACCTTCTACATCTCCTCCTCCTTTGGGAGAGAGAGATAGAAATTCCGGGTGAACTACTTCGCACATTGATTCACACACGATGGGAGACCATCAAGAAGGTATTCCTGAACCACCCTCTCCCATTCAAGTGGAATATGGGGAGTTTACTCCTACATATGATCCTTCACCTAATATGACTGAGTTAGGTCCTGTAATTTCTGAGATAGGTACTTTTCATGATAGACCTACTTACTCTAGTGTTGATCCCCCATTGACGCATTACCAGTATGGCATGCCGAAAGATGAGACTTATTATGAACCTGCAAGCACTAGTTATGGTAGTTATGGTATGTCTAGTATGCCCACACATGATTTGGAATTTCATGTCGAGTCGGAGTTTGAGCCTAACACTACGCCTGGGGGCACTCCTATTCCTTACCATGTGGAGAGGTTTGGGAGTACAAGTCACATTGCACCTTCCATCTCGGCAGTGGAAGCTACATCACATATTCCTCCTAGACCCAGGGTTAGTGATCCTA
Organism: Pseudotsuga menziesii; assembly: GCA_001517045.1. Lineage (NCBI taxonomy): Eukaryota > Viridiplantae > Streptophyta > Pinopsida > Pinales > Pinaceae > Pseudotsuga > Pseudotsuga menziesii. The sequence continues at coordinate 28,904 of LPNX010144579.1, read as the reverse complement.
TTAGGATACTAGATCCAAGATGAGTGACTATAGGGAACACCACGTACATAGTTTCACAGATCCCTTTGTCCTCGATTCCTTGTTATTTGAATGTTCACCCTCCACCTCATTCACATGGTCCTTCGGGCCGGAATGTTGCTACGAGTCATGTTCGTACTGCTATTACTCGACCAGTTGTGTCTCAGGTTCAAGTACCACCCATTGTTTCATGAGGTCATGTTCATACTTCTAGAGGTCATGTTACTACTTCTAAAGCGTATATTCCTACTTACGGAGTGTCTCATGGGACATCTCATGTGATGACTTATGGACCTTATTATGGGATGCAGTATGGACATGGTTCTTCACCTTATGGGTACAGGTATCAACAACCTGCTTACTCTCCAAATTACGGCTTTGTAGCCCCAAATAGTCAAGGTACACCACATTATGGTGCTTCCATGCCACCCTACATGGGTCAAACGGGAGGAGGGCACTATGGTCAAGGCCATGGTGGTTATGGTAATTAGACATATGTGAATCAAAACTATTAGGGAGCGGTGCACTGACCTGCTCATCCTAGGCTCCCTTTCCTCGCAAAGCTAAATCTTCTTGACTTGTCGAGATTGATGAACAATCCTATATCTCATGACTTGGCTTGGTCAGTTGTCCCTACTAAGCTTCCCTCGGACATACCCAAATTCAAGGGCAAACTGGGAGAGGATCTGAGTGAACATGTTACTACCTTTCACCTATGGTGCTCTTCAAATTCCTTACACCAAGATTCGATCTGTTTAAGGTTGTTTCAATGCACCCTTATAGGGCCTGCCGCAAAATGGTATATAGAGTTACCTAGGGGGGCATTCGCTTTGTTCGATGACCTAGCGATGAATTTTCTTAACCACTTCTAGCTACCCGTGCGTTACGACGTTGGTACGAAACTCTTGTCGACATTTTGGTAGGATAAAGCCATGCATATCTTGGACCATATCCAAGAGTGGCATTGACGAAAGAGGTTGATTAAATCCTTTATATTGCCGGAATTCCTCCTCGAATGGTTCCTTAAGTCGTTATTGCCTTATATAGCGAAGGATGTTTCTACATCCGTAGTGCAAAATGAGGAACAAGCCATTTTTAGGGCGTAGGAACTGGATTTGATTTATGCTCAATCCGGTTTGTTATATGAGATCATTCCCAATGCTCTGTGTTCTAGTTTCAACCCCAAATTTAAACCTGGACCACATGCCGATGGCATTGTTGGGTGCGAGTGCTAGACCTGTAGATTTGGTTGTGAAACAGGTCAGTTAATTGTCAATCAACCAATCTACCTTGGGACAGGCCACAGCTTCGTCTCAACCCACCCAAATGGTGAGTGTGATTTCAGTGCAATCGTCAGACCAGAAGGGTAACCAGCAACCCGAAAGGAATAAAAAGAAGGGTAAGAACAATCGTAAGGGTGGGAATAGGAATGAAAATGCTAATACTAATGACACCGGAAATGCTGGGGGGACAAGCAATCTAAACGTAAGGTTAATTTTCCTTGCAAGTTGTGTAAGGATGATCACCTCACTTACTTGTGCCCTCGTATCGATGAAGCCTCAAGATTCTTAGCATAGGGCCCAACTGTGCTAACTAACCCTTTGCCTCACAATCAAAACATGAACTCGAGAACCCATGATCAGTCAGGTGATGATCAAGATCCGCCGGAGGGTAGTGGTCATGGTTGCATTAACATGGTGCATGCTACAAAAGTTGTGACCCTTGCGAAGGACTATGGTTCGTCACAACCCAACCCAAGAAAGGAACTTGGTCCACTGAGGACTCCTTTGCGGATTGAAAAACCTATGGATAAACCTGAAGTTGCACCTCGCATGCCTAAGGGAGTCCTTAAGCATTCAGGGCACAATCCTAATTCCTGAGCCTCCCAAAACTATTCTGTTGTCGAGGATTTGGGCCACACTCCTTGTGTGATGTCTACACTAGAAGTGCTTCAAAGTTGTCCTTCGCAAAGGACGGCTTTGCTTTCTGCTCTTGGTGTGAATGATGATAATTCTTCCTTCGTGATTAAATGTGAAACCGCAGGACTTCAACCTCGCTTGCCTTACTATGTGTCTCTTTTGATTCATGTAGAATGTCTTAACATGACCATAAAGAGAACTATGATTGACGAAGGCGCTGCTACTTCTGTGATGTCTTTATCATGTTGGAAGGGTTTAGGTTCCCCTAAGTTGTATAAGTCCGCTACCATGTTGACTGCATTTGATGGGAGATCATTTAGGCTACACGGGATCCTTCCTTCCCTTAAGGTCCATTTGGGAGGGAAGACCGTTGCGATAGAGGTCGAGGTGGTTGATGCGCCCCTTGACTACAATCTCTTGCTGGGTAGGAATTGGATGTACATTATGCAAGCCATAGCTTCTTCACTATTTCATGTTGTATGCTTTCCATTTAATGGGAATATAGTTACAATTGATCAAATGTCATTCAAGAATCCATCGGTTACCGCATCTTCAGGAGCTTTGATCCCAATTATAGAGCACTCTCAGCTAGCAACTGGGAGTGTGGGTGTTGGCATGTGTCCATCCCTTATGGGAAGATTTAGTTGCCCTACACCTATCCTTATGATAGGGTCTAGTTATGGTGAGGCTTCGACATCTATGAGATCAGTGTCTTTTCACATGAGTCATATGGAAGATCCTTGGATTCTTCCTACACCGAATACTTCGAGTGAGCCCATCGTGAAGGCGTGCCATTGCCTACAACTATGGTAGCTTATCAAGCTAATATTGGGTGTGTTGTAGAGCCTAGTCCTTCCTCTTCGTGGATGGAGGAGGAGGACCCATATGTGCTGCCTGCATGGGCAGTTCAGTCTTCTCACGCACATGACTACCTTGATAGTTTTTTTCCTTCAGATGAAGTGATTATTGAGGCCATGTCAGGGGTTGAGCCACCTTGGAAAGAGTTGCATCATAGATCTTATTTTCTTCCCGAGCTTGACCGCTTGGAGCATGAGAACTTTAGGGAGGTTCTTAGTGAGAGAATTGGTATTCCCATGGTTCCATAAAGCTCTCCTGGTCCAATGGCTGATGGAAACATGGTGAATATATCTCCTACCATTCCTATCAATATCTCTCATGATCCTGGTAGGATAGAGAATGTCTATATTGGGGCAGAATGTTCCAATGCTAAGATTCAAGAATACACTGAGCTATTTAAAGAATTTCGTGATATATTTGCTTGGTCTTACGATGAAATGCCAGGTATCAACCCTCGCATTGTTGAACACGAGATTAAAACTTATCCCAATGCTAAGCCTATTCGACAACACTTGCATGTAGTGAATCCTAGGAAAGCATCCACGATTAAGGTAGAGATAGAGAAACTGTTGAAAGCCAGTTTTATCTATCCCTTTCCCTTGACGAAGTGGGTTTCAAACCCCGTTCCGGTTGATAAGAAGCAGGGAGCGATCCGCATATGTACTGATTTCCGTGACTTGAATTGTGCCTGTCCTAAAGATAATTTCCCCACACCATTTATAGATCAAATCTTGGATGAATGTGCAGGTAGCGAGGTATTTTATTTTATGGACGGATTTTTCGGATACAATCAGATACAAATTAAACCCAAGGACCAACATAAGACTGCATTTATTTGTCCTTGGGGAACCTTTGCATATAGAAAAATGCCTTTTGGCCTTAAGAACGCTGGAGCTACTTTTCAGTGGGCTATGAACTTGATCTTCCGTGATCTTAAATCAATTATCAAAGTATTTTTGGATGACCTTCCTACCCATTCTCATATGAGAATGCGTCATTCCTATCATTTGAGATTAGTATTCGAAAGGTGCCGCCATTATTTGGTCAGGTTAAATCTTCACAAGTGCATCTTTTGTGTGAAGTCTGGTCGCTTATTAGGATTCATTGTTTCCAAAGAGGGTATAAGAGTCGACCCTTTGAAGGTTGAGGCAATACTTCAGTTGTCTCCCCTGAAAAACATTAGGCATCTTCAATGTTTGCAAGGCATGGAAAACTTCTTACGGAGATTTGTTGTCAATTTTGCCAATTTGACTAGAGGCTTTATGCGTCTTTTGAAGAAGGACACCACCTTTTGTTGGTATGAGCGAGCCCATGAGTCCTTTGATGCGCTCAAGCGAGCCCTAGCATCGGCCCCGGTGATTAGTCCCCCAGACTATAGCTGTGATTTTCTACTTTATGTGGCCACATCCATGGAGACGATTGGTATGGTTTTGGTTCAAGAAGATGAGGAGCTCTAAGAGCATGTCATATACTATCTGAGCCAGAATCTTATTGACATGGAGATCCATTATTCCCATGTTGAGAAGCTGGCCTTAGCTACCGTACATGTGGTTCAATGGTTGAGACATTATATTCTCCTTCGCCAGACCTTGGTTGTAGCCCATGTCAATCCATTTCAATTCGTCGTCACTCAAAGGATGATTGGGGGAAAGTATAATAAATGGATTGTCATCTTGCAAGAATTCGATCTTGAGTTTGTTTCGGCAAAATCGAAGAAATCGTTAATTTTTGCGGATCTTATATTGGATTTCCCAAGCGAAGCCAAGGAGTTGGTTTGTGAAGATACGTTTATCGATGAGCACATATTCTTAATATCAACTTTAGACCCATGGTATGGGGATATTATTATATATTTACAAACATTGAAGGTCCCTACTCACCTCTCACGAGATGAACGACGATGATTACATCACATATCCAAGAATTACCTCATAGTGGATAACACTTTGTACCGCCGTGGGGTAGATTCCATTTTACGTCATTGTTTAACTCACGAGGAGGCTGAGCTTGTGCTGAATGATTGCCATGGAGGGGCATGTGGTGGTCATTTATGTGGGATTTCTACAGCCCAAAAAAATCTTGAGAGCGGGTTATTTCTGGCTGTCGATCTTTAGATATTGTGTAGATGCGGTCAAGAAGTGCCACCCTTGCCAGGTGTTCACATGGAATATGCGCTCGTGACCTACCCTATTACATCCCATCATCACCGCTGGTCCCTTCACTAAGTGGGGGCTTGATTTTATGGATTACAACCCAGCTTCAGCTGGGGGGCATCGTGATCCGGCGGATTATTCCTCTTTGAAGATCTAATATAGTACATGGTTCAGAAAATGATGGTTAAATAAAATCGGATGACAAAAATACAAAGCATCGGAGGTCAAAAGAGATCTTCCTCCGCAACGGCGGGCGGCCAAATTCCTAATTTATCCGCGGGGTAACCGAGAAGCTTTTCCCCTTTTGCAACGGCGGGGCTCGAAAGCCTTTCCTCTTCTGCAATGTCGGGGATCAGAAAGCCTTTCCTCTTTCGCAACGGCGGGGCTCACAAAGACTTCTCCCTTCCGCAACAGTGGAAGCTTAATGAATGTTCAGACGGATCAGAAGACGGAACGATTCGGCAGCCGCAACGGCGGAGGCCCAAGACTTACGGGTTGAGAAGTCAAATCAGGAGACTTTAACAACTGACAGTCCGCAACTGCAGAAACCAAAGTAACTAAAGCCTCTGACTCGAAAACCAGCTGATTGGGACAGAGTTCATCGGAGAAAAAAAAAATCGGAGCCATTGCTTATCACTATGCCGCAACTGCGGAAGCCGGATAACAAAAACTTTCGACTCCAACACTGCAATGCGTTCGCACGGGGACATTTTCTAAATGGTTTGCAGTCTGGTGCACAGTGTTGTTGCGTTTTAACGTTATAGTGGAGTTCAGATCCTTGGCATGACGGGAATACCACCCTTGTGGAACATTATGATATGGCAGGATATTTCATAATGTGTATAGCTTATTGTAACGGTTTGGCAGAGATTTTCTTGGCAGTTGTGCCCCGTTGGGATACCGTTGAAAGGAATATGAACAGCCGGTTATGATAAATGAGTTGGTAGTTGGAAGGAGAAGGTGAACAGTCGCATTCTCTTTACGTTTGGTCTCCTTGGTAACGGCGAAGATGAGGCTTAAATAGGGGAAGCTGGCGATCATTGGGGGGCGACTCAGTTCGTTGAGAATGTAGGATTGGAGAGTTTGCTGTAAAACTATCCACATGCTGTTGAAGTCGACTATTCTCAGTTATAACTTGGCTTCTTTTGTCTGTTGAAGTCCAGTTTTGTAACTTTCAGAGAGGAGGTCTTGAAGACTTACTGTTAATGTCCAGTTTCTGTGTTTTCTTCCTTGTATCTGTCTATCAGTGTTGTGGTTTTCATTCTTGTTCTGAGCATTTAATTTCTGTTAATGATGTTCCATTAATTAACCTATTGCACGCATTCTTTTACAACAAACTTTTTAATGCACTAGAGTTGAGGTCCTATGGATCATATTTGGTATCAGAGCTGGTTGACTGTTGTGCAAGTTTGTGAATGATTACCAGGTCCAGGTTAAAGGTTGGTGAAGGAGAATTAGTTGATGAGATCCTGAGATTGGCTCCAGGAGAACATTCTCAAGAACCATGTCTTCTCCACGAGGGGAAGAAGAAGGACATACCAAACGGGAAAAACCTGTTATTTCTGAAACTGAGTTTCTGGAGGCTTTTATGAGCATGAAAGCCATGATGGAAATCCTACTCGATAAGCAAGCAGAAAGGAAGAAGAAAGAAGAAGGATCTTCATCCAGAGATGCAGAAGTGAATTCAGAAGAAAAGGGTAAAGGAGTATGAGGTGATGGTGATCATCCTGATACTAAACAAAATTTTTCTTCTTCTCATACTTCTCATAATGCAAGTCCTAATATGCCTTATTTCAAATTGGATGTAAAATTTGAATTACCTATTTATAATGGAGATGTAAATGCTGAAAAATTAGACAATTGGATCAAGCAGCTTGAAGTATATTGCAGGGTGCAAGGCATTAATGATGACCCTTCCAGAATCCAATTGGCCACTTTGAGAATGAGTGGAATGGCTCTTACTTGGTGGGAGAGCAAGATTTAGCAAGATCTTCGAAAGAATGGTAAAATTATTTCAGTTTGGAATGAATTCATTGAAGTATTGAGGAAGCAATTTTATCCTTTAGGTCACATGCAACAATTAACCATGAATTGGCAAATGTTTAGACAAGCTAAAGGACAAAGCACTCAAGACTATACTCATGAATTTAGAAAGAGGGCTATTGCATTGAATGTTTCGTTAGATACACAGGAAACTCTTCTTAAGTACATTGGTGGCATGCATTCTTATTTGAAGCATACTTTGTTAATGTTTAATCCCAGTAATTTGGATGATGTATGTGTTCAAGCTACCCATTTAGAAGCCAGGGGAAATCATGCTAATGATACTTTTGTGAAGAAGTCATTTAAATCTGACAGCAAATCGAAAGGTAAAGATAAGGGGAAAAAGAAGATGGCTACTGTTAAGAAATAAGGTGAAAAGCCTACGTTTTCACATTGTCAGAAGGGACATGATGTCTCTAAGTGTTGGAAACTTCATCCAGAGTTAAGGCCAAAGAAGTACGGAGGAAACAAATATAAAGGAAAATCCAAAGCTACTGCAGCCGTTATTCAAGACTTGGGATCCAACTCAGGTGATGAAACAAAGGTTACAGCTGTCGGAATCCAAGGTAAGGATAAAATTATCTCACTTCCCATTGATGCACCATCAAGTTCTAGTGCAAGTACAAGTCTGCCATCTACTTCTAAGCAAAATGATAAAGATAGAAGTGCACTATTTCATGTTCATGTCATTGCAAATCACATAAATATTGATACATTGTTTGATAGTGGTTCACAAGTAAATCTGATATCAGAAGAAGTGGTTAAGAAATTGCATTTATTTACTGTGCCTCATGAAAAGCCCTATCCTCTAGGTTGGGTTACTAATGATACACGATTGCAAGTTACAAGGAAATGTGTATTAAAATTTGCAATTACTGAAAAGTTTAGGGATGAGGTAGACTTGGATGTAGTACCACTTGACATTTGTGGAATTGTACTTGGGAGTCCATATTTGTATGACCGAAAAGCAGTCTTTTATAGAGAGCAGAATAAGTATCATATTTTTAAAGAAGGTATGGAATATATTGTACGAGCACATAAGATGAAAACCAATCTAGCAATAGTCTCTAGAGGACAAATGAAGAGGTTGGTAAATGCCAGTAAGAATTTTGTGTTGATGATGGTTAAGATGAAAAATGATGAAGTCTCTAAATCTTTTGAAGAATGTGACCCTAAGAATAAATCTGAACTGATTGACATCATTTCTGAGTATGATGGTTTGTTTCAAGATCCGAAGGGGTTACCTCCGAAGAGAGAGATTTAGCATGAGATACATTTGCAGCAGGATGTGCCACTCCCGAACACAGCCATGTACCGGATGTCTGTAATGCAGAATGAGGAGATCAAGAAGTAGGTTCAGGAGCTGATTGAGAAGGGGGTCATCCGGCCCAGCACTTCTCCTTGTGGCTCTCCTATAGTCTTGGTTCCGAAGAAGGATGGGTCTTGGAGAATGTGCATTGACTATAGGGCCCTTAACAAAATCACCATTAAAAATAGGTATCCTCTTCCTCGTATTGATGATTTGCTTGGTCAATTGAAACATGCAACTTATTTTACAAAATTGGATCTGCGTAGTGGGTATCATCAAATCCGTGTTGCTGAGCATGATGCTTGGAAAATGGCTTTTAAAACGAAACAGGGTTTGTATGAATGGCTTGTGATGCCTTTTGGGCTGTGTAACGCACCTGCTACTTTTATGCGGGTCATGAATGATGTCTTTCGTTCATTCATTGATGATTTTGTAATTATGTATCTAGATGATATCCTTGTGTTTAGCAACACCTGGGAAGTGCATGTTGTACATATGAAAAAAATTCTAGATGTACTAAGAAAGGAAAAGCTTTATGTAAAAATGTCTAAATGTGAATTTGCTACAACTTCTTTAGGATATCTAGGCCATATTATCGGTGGAGGCCACCTGCGAGTGGACCCAGCCAAGGTTGCTGTCATTGTAAACTGGCCATGGCCTAACATCGTTACTGAAATCCGAAGTTTTCTGGGTGCGGTTCAGTATTAGAGGAAATTCATTTCTGGGTTTTCTTTCATTGCTGCTCCTTTACATGCGTTGACAAGCATTAAAGAAATTTTCCAGTGGGGAGGCAAGCATCAGAGAGCCTTTGACACTTTGAAGGAAAAGATTAGCACAGCACCAGTTCTGACATTGCCATATTTGCAGCAGCCATTTGAGATCGAAACCGATGCCATCAGGTTTTCCATGGGAGCAGTTTTGATGCAAGGAAGAAAGCCAGTTTGTTACCATTCAGAAACATTCTCTACTGCGGTAAGTAACTATCCGACCTATGACAAAGAATTGTATGCTTTAGTACAGAGTGTGAAGAAGTGGACACATTATATCATGGGAAAAGAGACAGTCATACATACTGATCATTAGCCACTTCAATATTTACAATCTCAAACTAAAATACAACAAAGTAGGCATTTAAGATGGATGGGGTTCTTACAGCAGTTTCATCTTGTAATTAAGTACAAAAAGGGAATTCATAATAAAGTAGCAAACATGTTATCAAGGCCACCTATGAATGCTTCAATCATTCTTCAAAACAGTTCATTAACACATGAAATTTATATTGAACAGTATGCAGAAGATAAAGATTTTAAGAAAGTATATGCATCACTAATACATGGTAAACAGGAAGAGAACTATTATGTGCATAATCAACTCCTGTATCATCTTGGTAAACTTTGTATTCCAGAGAAAGAAAGAGTGCATGTGATTCGAGAAGCACATAGTTCATTGATTGCAGGACATTTTGGAGTAAGTAAAACATTGTCTGTATTGCAGAATCATTTTTATTGGCCTCAAATGCAAGAAACTGTAGCTAAATATATAAGGGGTTGTGTTATGTGTGCAACAAGTAAGCCTAGCAATAGGAAATTGGGTTTGTACACTCCTCTTCTAGTTTCTTCTCGTCCTTGGGAAAGCATTTCTATGGACTTTGTAGGAGGACTACCTATGTCTAGAAAAGGGCATGATTACCTATATGTGGTTGTGGATAGATTCAGAAAAAAGTGTATCTTAATGCCATGTAACAAGCAGATCACTGCTGAACAAACAGCTCTTTTATTCTTTCAAAATATTTGGGTACATTTTGGGCTACCCACGTCTATTGTATCTGATCGGGATTCCCAGTTCTTGGGAAAATTCTGGTCAACTTTATGGGAGCTTATGGACACTAAACTGAAGAAAAGTATAGCTTTTCATCCACAAACCAATGGGCAAATAGAGGTAGTGAACAGAACAGTGGTTCGGCTGCTCAGAGGATATTGTAGTAAACATCCTAAACTTTGGGATGAGTAGTTGTAGTATATGCAGCATGCTTACAATCATGCAGTTCATTCTTCCATGAAAAGATCTCCTTTTGAAACTTGTTTTGGTTATCTGCCAAAAACACCGATGGACTTCTCTTTTGGCAAAGATGTAGTAGATGGAAATCATGATGCAGATAAAGCTTTAAAGTTCATTCAGAGAATCCGAGCAGTGCAGCAGGCAGTTCAAGAACAGTTGGAGAGGAGCCAGGAAAAGTACAAGGCCAGGCATGATAATCATCGAATTGATCATCAATTTCAGGTAGGTGGCAGAGT
>LPNX010144566.1:213737-256343 GCA_001517045.1 Pseudotsuga menziesii | reverse complement strand
TGTGATGTACCTCCCATTTCCTTGAGGCTGTAATGGCTAGAGCTAGCCTGATGGAATCCATCTTTGCCACTGGGGAAAAGGTCTCATTGTAATCGATGCCATGAACCTGTGAGTATCCTTTAACTAACAATATAGCCTTGTAATTCAGTGGTGAACCATCAGCAGCAAATTTGGTCTTATAGACCCACTTACACTGTACTAGTTTTCTCCCTGGAGGAAGATCCACTAGCTCCCATGTGTTGCTCTTTTGGAGTGAGATGAACTCCTCCTTCATGGTAGGTTTCCATATTGGATCTCCTGCTGCTTATTCATATGTTTGAGGATCAGACTCCACCATCAAATAGCATTTTTCAGCAAAATCAGGATCCTTCATGCACAGACCACTCTCAAATTGAGATCTAGTCCTCCTTGGGTCATTGGGATCCCCAGCTAACTGTCCTGCTGCATGTAGTGTCTTGGCGTCCCATTTAGGCCTTGTGGGGATGTTTGGGTCTGCAATAAACTCATCTCCATCAGACAAATCAGAATCAGCATGTTCAACAAACTCTTTACTTACTTCTTGAGGTTCAGGTGGTGAAGAGGCTTCACCAATTTCCACTTCTGCAATGGGTTCTTCTTCAAACTGAACACACCTTTCAATGAAGGCTTTGTTTGTGCTCAAGTTTATCAACTTGTACCCTTTTGAATCTTCAGAGTATCCAACAAAATGACACTCTTGGCTTTGGGGCTGCAAATCCTTCCTCTTCTCTGTCGGGATTCTAGCCCATGCCTTTGAGCCAAAAATCCTGAAATGGGTCACATCTGGCTTGTGCCCACTCCATGCTTCGAAGGGAGTCATGACATCAAGTTTTTTGTGAGGAACCCTATTCTTAATATAGGCTGCATAGTTGATAGCTTCGGCCCAGTACTTTGGTGGCAAATTTTTGGCCTCCATCATGCATGTTGCCATCTCCTTCAGTGATCTGTTCTTCCTCTCAGCAACACCATTTTGCTGTGGTGTGTAAGGGATAGAATGCTGCATCTGAATACCTGCATCTGCACAATAGTTAATAAAATCAGACTTGACATACTCACCACCATTGTCAGTTCTGAGGACCTTGAGTTTCCTTCCACACTGGTTTTCAACCAAAGCCTTAAAGACTTTGAATAGGCCAAAAAATTCAGACTTGTGTTTCATGAAATGAACCCAACAATTCCTGGAAAAATGATCAATAAAGGTCAATGCATATTTGGCCTGACTCATGGACATATGAGGGAATGGGCCAGCAACATCACTGTGAATCAGCTCGAGGGGTGCAGAGGTTCTCTCATGACTAGCTTTCTCAAACTTATGCTTTGGGTGTTTTCCTAGGATACAGCCTTGGTAGACTCCTTTGGAAAATTTTATCTTGGGCAGCCCTATGACCATTTCTTTCTCACTAAGATCATACAGATACTTGTAATTTAGATGGCCAAATATTTCATGCCATAGCTTGCTAGCTTCATTAGCATGGATAAGAAGAGCAGAGGGGTTTGAGTAAGGTAGGAAGTGTGAAAACATGTATACCTTTTGAGCATGATTCACTACTCCTTTTGCAATGACTCTACCACTTGAGATTTCTGTGATCTCAACTTCATTGGGGGAGAATATGAATTTCTTATGAGACCTAGTGTGGGTCATCTGGTACACTGACACAAGGTTGGAGGCGAGACCAGGGACATACAGCACATTGTTGAAGTTACCATGATCAATATCTATCCTTCCTTTGCCTTTACTTTTAGTGAGAGAGTCATCTCCCAGTACAATAGATGGTCCTTTCGACATATCCAGTGAGGAGAAGGCCTCCTTAGTCGAAACCATGTGTCTTGAAGCTCCAGAATCTATGATAAAACTGGGTGAGCTTGATGTGCCAGCAACTAGAGCATGAACTCTCTCTCTGTCATTTGAACTTGATCCTCCTTCTCTCTTCTTTGAGCTTTCTGGAAGGGAGATGCCATTCTTCTCTAAGAGATTGGTCAGCATATCAATCTGCTTTTTCATACAAGAGCTTTCAGTGTGATTGCCCTTCGAACAATATGAGCACTTGTTCATTTCACCTTTGTTTTTATTCTTCTGGGTATTTTTCTTGGGACCTTGTTGATCCTCTGGAGACTGCTTCTTGTCTCTTCTTTGCTCAGGTGGCTTTTTAGCTTTCTTTTTTCTTTTTGAATCCACCCTTGAATCTCCAGCAATCAAAGCTTGATCTTTGGATGGTTTGATGGTGCCCATCATCACCAGCTTGTCCTGTTCTTGTGTGAGAGATTCCATGAAATCTGTAAGGCTAGGCATCTTCCAGGTTCGAGCTGTGAGTTTTGTGGCATAGAAGGTCGAAACAAAGACTGAGTAGTCAGGTCCTAGATTCGAGAGGATGGCCAATATGAGCTGATCATCTTTCTTTTCGATACCACACTGCTTCAGCTGCAAAACTAGTGCTTTGAACTTGGAGAAATATAACTGCAGGGATTCAAAGCTACTGGGTATCAGAGAAATCAGCTCATTTTCGATCTGATGTCCCCTCATCTCATTTGTCTTTCCAAAAAGATCAGAAAGCTTCTCCCATACTTGTTCCGGTGAAGTTAATCCATCGAGATGGAAAAGGAGGTCTTGGAAAATACTGAGACATAGGAGGCCATAGGCCTCATCTCTCCGATTGTGCCATTTGATCTTCTCTGCAGCTGCATTGGGCTCTGCTTCTGTTTCCATAGTCACCCTGTAGAGGCCTTTCGCTCTCAACAAGATCTCCATCTCTGCTTTCCATTCAAAATAGTTGAAGGGAGTCAAGATAGTTTTCTGTGAATCCACAGCTTTAGAAAATCTGTCCCGGCTGTCAATAGAAGGCTCCCAGTATTGATGTCGAACTTGCAAAACAATTTTTGAAGGAGAGTAACAACCTACAATGGCTCTGATACCATGTAGAAATTATGTCCAGCAGTAGATTAATTTTACCCACAACAATTATCAATTGATCATGCAAAATTGCTAACAATGGAGACTGAATATGGAGCTGTAACAAAAAATTATATTAACTGAGTGTACAATAGCCAACCTTGTAATAAAATAGGTTGCTGAATATATAGAATACATCAAGAGATCGAATGCATAAGGAGGCATCCAAAACTAGCATAAAGCAGGCTTACCCAAAATAGGCAAATCCCCCATTGGTGTAAAAAGATGATCCCAAATCTATCATGAGGCTCACGAATTGGCAAGGGTGCATAGGCAAACTAATGAGTGGTGGAATGGCAGCTCATATATGCTTTTGCATGGAGGAAAGAGTGGAGGATGAAAGGAGCAAAAAACAAGTTCACCTCACCTAGTCTTGCTTTCCTATGTGCCTTAAAACACTGAAAAAGCAGGCAATAAAGCAGAAAAAGTAGAAGGGTGCCTAGGAGGCCAGGAATAAAGCATATTTGATTCCTAAGGCTTTCCCAAGCACTACATGAGTCAAAGATGGCAAGTTTGACCTCTATGGATAGGCAATTATCAACTTGCACATGGTGGGACTCATGAACTAGGAAAATAAGACAAAAATAAATGAATTAATGTCTAAGTGGGTAATACTATGGGTTTGATTATTCTAACATTCGGTAGCAGTAGCAGTTTACACCATGGAGTGTAGTCAGAGGATTCCTAAATTAAAGGTAAAGCTTGGGAATTATATAGTGATAGAGACATTCTATGTGGTAGATGTACCTGACATGAATGTGGTACTAGGAGTTCAATGGCTGTATTCCATAGGCAAGTATTCCACAAATTACCAGACCATGGAGATGGAGTTTACAGGAGAAGAAGGACAGAAGGTGGTATTGAGAGGGATGAATACCTATCCTCCCACAGTAGTGACATCACACAGGATGGAGGCAGTACTCCGGCAGGGAGATATTGAGTGGGTTGCAGAGTGTATGGTTACCTTTAGGAAACCACCAGATGAGGCCACACAACATCCAACAGATATAGAGGCCTTACTATAGAAGCACAAGGTAGTATTCAGAGACCTTCCAGCAGGTCGACCTCTAGATAGGGGATTTGAGCACATTATTGAGTTATAGGAGGGGACCCAAGCAGTTATCACCACTCCTTACAAAAATCCCAAGAGGTATAAAGATGAGATCGAGAGTACAATCAAGGAACTACTCAAGCTGGGATACATCAAACCTAGCTCCAGTCCCTTTGCATCTTCAGTAGTGCTAGTGAAGAAAAATGATGGAACCTTATGCATGTGCATTGATTACAGGGCATTCAATAAGAAGACCATAAAGAATAGGTATCCCATCCCTAGGATTGATGAGTTAATGGATGAACTACAGGGGGCAAAGTACTTTTCCAAAATTGATCTCCACTCAGGGTACCATCAGATTCATGTTAGGGAATAGGTTGTTCCAAAGATTGCTTTTCGTTGCCACTATGGACATTATGAGTTTCTAGTGATGCCATTTGGGCTCACTAATGCACCAGCTACTTTCCAATCATGCATGAACCATATCTTCAGGACACAATTGCGTAAATATATTATGGTATTCTTCAACGACATATTGATATACAGTCGGACTTGGGAAGAAAATTTGAGACATCTTGATGAAGTACTTTGTATTCTACAGGAGCAATCACTATATGCCAAAATGTCCAAGTGTGAGTTTGACATGCAGGATATGTTGTAATTAGGACATATGATAGGGGCCAACAGGGTCCAGGTGCACTTAGAGAAGATTCAGGTAATTTTGGATTGGACTACACCTAAAAATGTGACAGAACTGAGGGGATTTTTGGGCCTTTGCACCTACTACATGGGGTATGTCAGCGGATTCTCACAGATGACCGCACCCCTCACAGATCTTACCAATAATGGAGCATTTAGTTTGTTGGAGGAAAGAAAAAAAACATTCGAGAAAATGAAGGAGGTAATGAGTTCATGCCCAGTATTAGCTTTACCA
This sequence comes from Pseudotsuga menziesii, assembly GCA_001517045.1. Taxonomy (NCBI): domain Eukaryota; kingdom Viridiplantae; phylum Streptophyta; class Pinopsida; order Pinales; family Pinaceae; genus Pseudotsuga; species Pseudotsuga menziesii. The sequence goes on along the minus strand of LPNX010144566.1, from coordinate 251,393 downwards.
TACTTTTCTCAATCCTTTGTGTTAGAATGTGATGCTTCAAGAGAGGGAATTGGGGCAGTTTTGATGCAGAACAACCACCCCATTGCATTTGAGAGTAGGAAGCTCAAAGAATATGAGCGCCACTATTCGATATATGAAAAAGAGATGTTAGCTATCCTCCATGCGCTAACCAAGTTCAGGCAGTACTTAGTAGGTGCCAGGTTCAAGGTTAAGACAGATCACAATAGCCTGAAATACTTCCTAGAGAAGAAAGAGCTAAACAAGAGACAACATAAATGGGTAAGTAAAATTCAGGATTATGACTTCGAGATTGAGTACATAAAGGGGAAGAGCAATGTACTGGCCGATGCACTTTCTATACGACCATCTACTTTATCCCTTATGAGCATCTCATCAGATTGGAGGTCTCATATTTTGGTTGAGTACTTCAAAGATAAGTTTGCTTGCGAGCTATTGGATGGACAGATTTGGGATGATAGGTACAGGGTCATTGATGATATCATTTACTACAAAAATAGAATCTTCTTGGTTCCAGAGTCTCCCCTCAAGAAGAAAATATTGCAGGCATCACACAATTCACCATTAGCAGGGCATCAGGGGTTTCTCAAGACCTACAGACAAATTAGAGAAAGCTTCTCATGGAAGGGCCTTAAGAAAGATGTGATACAACATGTGAGGGAGTGCAGCTTGTGCCAACAAAAAAAAATAGAGCACATTTGCCCGACTGGTTTACTACATCCCTTACCTATTCCCAAGCAGAAATGGGAGAGCATTTCTATGGAATTCATTACTGGGCTGCCCAAGGTCTAAGGCAGAGACTGCTTGTACGTAGTAGTGGACAAATTGACTAAGTTTGGTCACTTCTTTGCCATATCATCAGATTATTCAGCAGCATAGGTAGTAGAACTATTTTTTCAGAGAGGTATTTAGACTCCATGGGTTACCCAAGACCATTGTCAGTGACAGGGACAACAAATTCACAGTATCCTTTTGGCAAGAGCTTTTTCGGTTAGTGGGGACTGAGTTAGACATGAGCACAAGTTATCATCTGTAGAGTGATGGGAAGATAGATATTGTTAATAAATGGATTGAGGGATACTTGAGAAATTACGTATCAGGTTAGCAGAGGACATGGATCAAATGGTCACACTTGGGTGAACATTGTTACAACACCACCTACCATGTGACCATTAGGATGACCACTTTCTGAGCCCTGTATGGGTATAATGCTTCTACTTTTGAAAATTGGATATTTGGCGATACTAGGGCCCCCAAGGCCAACGAGTGGATTCAGGAGGGTCAATATATCCTCAAGATACTTAGGGAGAACATATAGGCTGCTTAGAATCAACAAAAGATATATGCCAACAGGCACAAAGTTGAGTGCAGTTTTGAGGTGGGAGACTTCGTTTATTTATGCCTCTAGCCTTACTGACAGTCATATCTTAAAAATAAAGGAGCAGAAAAAATCCAATCTTGTTTATATGGTCCATACAAGATAATTCGGAAGGTCGGAGAGGTAGCATATGAGCTAGAACTACCCCCATAGAGAAAGATTCACAACATATTTCATGTCTCCAATCTCAAGAAGGTGGTTGGTCAACGGATTGTTACATCTTCCGAGTTTCCTCCCCTTGATGAAGAAGGGGCAATTGGTTTTGATTCTGGAGTGCATCCTAGAGGTGTGAGAGTAGAAATTGAGGAACAAAATCATCAGAGATTACCTGGTTCAGTGGAAAGATCTGCCTATAGAGGAGGCTACTTGGGAGGCAGAACATGTATTACAACACCCAGCTTTACAGTTGCTTAAGGACAAGAAAATTCAAGCGGGGAGTATTGTAATTTCCTCTTCTACTTAGGCATTGAGGACCAACCCGCTAACCTATGTGATTCCTATAGGTTCGAGCGGGTACTGACAGTCAAGGAATCAGCCGAAGACTAATGCCATATATAGAATATCTAGGGCATCAATATTATATCACCATTGGGTCGAAGAGGGCCACTAGAGCCAAAGGCCACCTGCATGCATGACATCCGGGCATTATTTAATGATGCATGCACCCGATTAAGTATCCATGTGCATGCATGCAAGTCAACTGTAAATTAGAAGATAAAGTGACCTAATTAGGTCAAAAGTTAGGGTTTTTGTAGTTGATATTTATAAAATAAAGATAAAGTGAATGGAGAAGTCACTTATGCGATAATTGATTTGTGGAGTCGAATTGAAGAGCTCGGCGAGCTAAGTTAGGGTTGAGCGCATGCTCAGCTAACTAGTGTATTTCGGCAGCGAAATCTATCTGCCCTAGTTCATCATCAGGTTGGATCATCCAGGTTTAGCACTAGTTCATAATCAGGTTACATTCAACAGTTATTTCGGGAGGTTGATTATTCATCTAGCCACAGGGTTTCACCATCACATCGTGTCACCATGATTAGAGACAAAGCAATTTGTTTTCCTACCTACAGGGTTCAGAACTTCCGCATGCTGCTCCCATCATCATCAGAGGGGTATTATAACCCTAGTGCACATCATCCAAGTTTCCAACAACAATTTATTTATTATTTTGGAGCTTATATAGTTTGAGAGGAGGGTGCATTCACCTATGGAGGACGATTTGGTGTATCTCCTTATTCCTCCGGTAGAATCCTTGCATGCTGGGACCAATATCTTCACCATCAACTGATCTATATACTGGTATGTACATGCATTGATTTCTCCTATTTTATAGCATCTTAGTATTTTTCTAGGGCACATATTTGCATGCAATTGCATGCATGCAAAGTTCAGGGTTTGCTTTCCTATTTTATTAAGGAGTAAGTCTATTAGTCATCTATAGTATACACATAAACAAGAAAATATCAGTTTGGGATATTACACCCAAGGAATTGCAGAGTAGACAGGCCCCAACTTCTGGATAGGTAGAGCAATCCCCATAATGCCACCAATTATTCCCTATTATTGGAACCAACTCCGGATTTCAACCATCCCTTAAGAGTAGTATCCCTTCCCATATCAATAAAAAAGCCTGCTCCATCGAAGAATCCAACATGATAATCAAATGGAAGAGTAGGGAACAAAATTTCCTTCAGAGAGCCTTTTGTTGACAGGTGGATTCACTCAACAATCGATGAGATAATCCTCATGAGAATGACTTCAATCGACCGATTCTGCATATCAAAAGTGGCCCTATTTCTGGCCTTCCACACTTCCCGGAGAACAATGAAAGGATTTTTTTTATCTTCAAATATCCTCCTGAACTAGCCACTCAAATTATCCTCAAGGGAGACGCAATCTCAACTAAATTTGATCTAGAAATGGTTCATAAGTTGATCCCATATCTCTTTAAAAATAAATACAACTTCCAAAGAGATGTGTGATAGTCTCTAGATTAGAGCAACATAAAATGGATCTACCTGGTCTAATGTAATGTCTTTTTTGAATATTATCCGAGGATAAAAATTTATTATCCAAGCACAACTAGATGAACCATTTTATCTTAAGAGGGATATGGATTTTCCACAGCTAATTTGTCCACCATTCAACACTATTTGAGTGTTCATCTGTGAAAAGGGATATATACCCAAAGAGGCAAACACCGAGCCATCCATGGAATTATAAGCCCATATTAATTTATGAGCATCATATCCAAACGTAATGTTGCCTTGATTGATAAAGTAGACATACCTATCCCAGTCCGATGCCGGTTCACCAGATAGTCCCAACAAGGAGCAATGTGCCTAATATGAGTTTCCAAGGTTTTCCTGCACCTGTTTCAAGACAAACAAATTCCTTTGGTAGAGAAATTTAATAAGTTCTTATTCAAAGAATAATCACCACCAAGGCCACAAATAGGATCTATGCCTAGGTAGATTTGAACTCCCCTCCCAAATTTCTAACAAATATCTTTCAAAATTAGCGGTAGACAGTGAGAAAAACTTATCCATACGAATGATCTAGAAAAATTATGAGTAATAATTCCCCTAAATCAATAAAATGGATCCATTCCTTTTAAATATTTGGCTTTAATTAGCTTCCCCCATAACCCAGAACATAACAAACATCTCCACAACGATTTAGCACAAAGTGATAGATTAAAATTTTCAAGTCTTTAATTCCCTAGCCTCCCAATCCACGAGACTTATAAAGACACTGTCAGGCTACCAAATGAATCTTTTTAGTTTCCAAATTCCCCAACCACAGGAAGTGGAACATCAAATTGCTCACTCGATTGATAATATAGCAAGGCATATTGAATAATGAAAACCAATAGACTAGTATTCCTTGCAGCACCAATGAGATCAAGACAAGTCTTTCGTCCAGAGAGAGATGTCGGAAGGTCCAATTACTGATTTTTCTTTGAAACCTTTTAAGCAACCATTCACAGTCCTTTTTTTGTATCCATATGGTTTCAGATGGAAGCCTATGTAGTTGAACCCCTCTTTGAGCTTTACAGATTGATAGTGAAAAATATTGAGAAGGAGATCTTTTGACAATATATCTCTGCTGAGATAATAAATAGTATATTTGTTCTGAATAACATCCATACTTGACACCTTGCAAAATAGATGTAGAATATCATGAAGGATGGACCTGTCATTCATTGATCCTCTTCCTGTGATGAAGACATCCTTGATGAAGAGAATGTGTGATATATAGACTTCCCTTGCTATCTTGATCCCAATGAATTTTTTTTGTGATTTTGCATGCCATATGAGTAGACTAAGCCCCTTCATCACAAGAGTAAACAGATAGGGGGACAACGGGCACTCTTATCTAATGCCCCTACTGCTCGTAAAGTAATCAGTCGAGGCTCCATTGATCAAAACTGCAAGGCACACATAATAAATATAGGCCATGATCCATTCTATGATATCGACACACAATCCAATTTGAATAAGAATGAGCCTAAGATATGACCAGTCCAGTCTATCGAAGGCTTTTTGTAGGTCTAATTTGAGAAATATTGCACTTTTGTTGTGACTCTTCACTGAGTGAATACATTCTTAGACGATCCCCACCGCATTTGTGATCTATCTACCGAGTAGGAAGGTAAATCGCTCTTCATAAATGGCTTTACTTAGACAAGGCTTCAGTCTATCAGCCAAAATTTTAGTCATGATTTTAAACAGAATATTGCAGAGTGAAATAGGCCTATAGTCCTTGAAGTTACAGGGTGATATTTTTTAGGGATGGTAGTCAATAAAGTAGAATTGAGTGTCTCATTTACCTTTTCCAATCTTTTTCATTCATCAATAGCATCTGTGATCTCTTGACCGAGTAGATCAAAAAAATGTCAAAAAAATTCCTTCGTCTAGCCGCCAAGGCTAGGGCTCTTATCCTTAGCAAACAACTTGAGAGTAGATTTAACTTCTTCCAATGTAACCTGTTTACCTATGACTTAACAATCAACCTCTACAAACATATGTGGAATATTTTTTACTGTGCTTAATTGACTATCCAGGTTAACACCTCTTTTTTGAGTATATAGATTTTAAAAAAAATCAATAGCCTCAACTCTGGTTGACTTTTGATCAGCACAAACTTCCCCAGTTTCCTTATTAATTTCCCACACCACATTTGTCAATCTTCTTTGGTTCGCATGTCTGTGAAATTTTTTTGAATTTTTATCATCTGCTAGTAGCCAGACCGCCCTACTTTTTTGGCTTATAGTTTCATCCATTTGATGTAGGATATGCCCACATTTGGTCTCCAGAATGATTAGACAATCTCCCCTTTCTATCGAAAAAAGTGCTCATCCATCAACATGGATAAAAATTGGATATATTCCTCAGTTTGGACAAGCATCTTTTTTATTTCAGCTAACCTTTTCTTCTCCAAAATATGAACCCGCTTTCTTAATTTATACAACTTAGCGATCAGACCGTTCATAAGCAATCGACAGGATATTTGTGACATCTCACCAAAAATCTCCTTGATAAAAGTAAACAAAGATGAATCTTCTAAATAGACCGGGTTGAATTTGAAGTGGAAATGAACCCGTTCTTTTTCAAAGTCAATTTGGATGATAACGACCTTATGGTCCGATAAGACCACCGCATAGGACCAAGATCTATGTTTACCAAAGTAATCACATAGATCTTCAAAGATGAATAAACTATCGAGCCTTTTCTCCAACCCACATCCCCACAATGCTTGTTAGTCCAACTAGGCGACAACACATTAGGAACCACGTCCACCAAATTGTAAAGATCAAATTTTGACTTAAAGTGTTCAACAAGTGGATCTTCCATGCTTCTTTCTCCCCAAACTTCATCCATTGACAAGGTGAAGTTAAAGTCACCTTTTGCAATAAGAGAGTTGTTATTCAGAAAATTCAAAGAGAAGACACTTTCCTAGTAAACCTTTCAATTATAGTATGGAGCATATACATTAAGGATTCTTAAGAGTTTCGGAAAACCCAGAAGGTATCCCTCGAGCAATCTACCCCCCGAAGTAGAAAAATCTTTTAAATTAACCACTTTAGGATTCCAGGCCACTAGTGTGCCACCAAAATGTCCCAAAGAATCCCATGCCGTGGCTTTTCACTCTGGTTTAATATTTAATAAATACACACAGGATGAACCTAAGTCAGTCATTGTTTCTTGGAGTAGTAACACCCCTGGTTTTAATTTTTGTAGGGATGATTTCAAGGAAAATCTTTTGGGGCTACTACCAATCCCTCCGACATTAAAAGAGACGAGGTTCATTGAAGACCCTCCTCAAGGGATGGATATATAAACTCTCAAACGGTGTTGATATCTGATACTCCAACATTCATAGGGAAACCTTTATCGAACATAAAAACCACCTTAGGGTTATGAAGGATGGCATCTGAATTCCCATCCCCCTTAGCTTTACCTCTGCATTTTTGTTTTATAATAGTGACATTGGGGTTTCTGATAGAAGAAATATGCACACATTCTGTATCATTTGATACATTCAAATAGATCACCAATGACGCAACACCAAATGAAGAACAAGGATTGCTTGGGACATGCAGAGAGTTTGGTTCACCCATAGGGGAGGAGGTATCAAAATTTTCTCCTTCATGTTGAGTAAGAGGAGGAAAATCCTCAGGTCTAAAAATATGAACATCATCTACAGTCTTAGCAGCCAAATCCTCAGCCACCTTCACCTCAGAATCCAGAGAGATAGCCAACTCAGTAGAATCCCTCGACTGAACAGGGGAGTCAAATCCTTTCGAGACCATCAGGATTGGAGATCCAAACTTTTTAGAGTCAAACTTCCCTGTCTCTAAGAGTGAGACTTTTCCCAGAAGATCATTAATCGACAAGAATTTTAAAAGAGTAGGCACCATATTTTTGAATTTACCCACAAAATATGATGCTGAATCGACATCCAGGGGAAGAGGAAAGGAAATGCCATTAGCCAGCTCCAGATTATCTTCTCGGGAGAGAAGATCTAGAGAAGTATTATTTTGAATGGAATCACACTTGTCCTTAGAGTGACCCATAATCCGACATCTGTGACAACGAAATGGAACTCACCAATACTCAAGTTTCTGGATGAATGACCCACCTTCCCATATCACTTCAAGTTCTGCAGGAAGCCCGTCTCCCATCACCATTTCCACCAGAACATGTAGATATTTACGCTCAAAACCCACCAAATTCTCTTCATCAATATGTATAAACTTACCTATAGAGTTTGCAACTTCCCAGAAACCCTTCAAGTTCCAACAAAATAGGGAAAATCCTAGTAGGATGACCCATAGATGTCTCTTGGTCAGTTTTGACAATTGTGGGTTAAAATCCACTCTCCAATGGGCTAGGACAAGAGATGCCCTTCCTATCACCCCAAAACGCTCCTCCACAACTGCCCTATATTCTTCAGATGAAAAATGGAAGGTGTACCACCCATTTACTAGAGCCAATACTCTAGGAAAATTCCTGACCAACGACTTCCATTTTTCTTGGATCCAGTCCAAGATTTCAGTCCTAGAGAGGTGAAAAAATTTGCACTTCCCTACAAGAGAACACGGAGCGAGGGAAGGTACCAGATCCATCATCACGTCATGGCCCATTAGACATAATGAATTACCTTTTTGAACCTTCTCAAACGATAGAAATTTGACCTTCTTCCACATGTTCTCCTCACCAAAACCTTCGTTTTCACCAGAAACCAGGAACTTTGGTCTAACGGTAGGCTCCAAAGGACATATGCCATTTTCACCTAGAGCCTCTTTACCACCTTCACATGTCAGTGAAGATAGAAAACCTAAACCCGTGTCCTTACCTGGACACATGACAGTAGGTGAAAAAAACATATAGGGACTCCAAAGATCTCCCCGTAGACCTAATCCCCAGACAATTGGATAGTCCCAAAGGAGAAGCCATGGGAAACCTAGACAAAAAACTAGAAGAAGGACAAAGAAACCACTAGTTTTTGGAATTTTTGCAAAAAAAATCACTACCAACTTGATTTTCCTGGTTGGTACTAGCATGATCAATGCTCAACTTGACTCCAGGACCCAAAACTAGTAGAAATGTTGTCTTCCTGCAAACCCTAGCCTCCATGGTTGTCCTCTCCATGTACAACAACTGCACAATGCTTCTACGTGTGCACCAATGTTTGATGCTATGTGATTGTCTAACAACAAGATTGTGTTGTACCCCTTGATCCACTAGGTAATAGTTGTTGTGCATGCCATTCTTAACTTGTCCATCATCTTCCGGTTGAGCACCTAGTCCTTTTCTCTAATTATATTAACAATTGTGTTAGGTAATGCAATTAAAATTAATATTAACATTTCTGGTGGAAAAAATTGCATTCTCCAGTATTTATTTAATTGGAACAATTAAATACGTTTAACAATAGTTGTAAACATATTATAATGTTGTATAGAGGCCCATATTGTATGGTTTATTTGTTGTATAACAAACATGCTCAAATGGTAAATTAAATGACGAATTATTGAAACAAAATTTTAATTAACAATTTCAAGGATTTAATATTGATAAATGGTACACTAAATGGAAAATTACTCAAACAAAATTTAAATTAACGATTTTAAGTCTTTAATATTGATATATATGAGGGATATGATGTTTAGACATTAATTATTAATAGAAAGACATTGTATTTTTTTCTATTATTTATCATTCTTATTATTAATATAAACATTTATAAATAAATATTCTTATACATAATCAAATGACGTTAACATTCATAAAAGTTTTAGAAACTTACTATACAAGCTAAATGATATACAACAACGATTTATGTTCTACCTTCTCTCATTTTAGGCCAATATCTTTTTTCAACACTTCCTATAAAATCTTTACCAAGATCCTCACAAACTTAGTAAAGAAGATCTTACCCCAAATAATTCTAGACAACTAGGGTGGATTTATGGAAAATCAATAAACTCTAGACAATATAATAATGGTTTAAGAGGCAACCCACTCAAGCAAGGAGCACACAGAAAGAGCTATGATCATTAAATTAGATATGACCAGTGCTTTTAATAGATTTATTCTCTCTCTTTTATTTGAGGTACAAGATTGGGGTAATGGTAGAAGCCTAACCACTATCAGAACAACTAATAGATTTATTCTCTCTTTTTTATTTGAGGTACAAGATTGGGGCAATGGTAGAAGCCTAACCACTATCACAAAAACTAGGGGAAATGATAATTATGATGGCCCTTGGTGTAGGGATAGATATTTCTACCCTACTAGATGGCATGCAGATGGAGCTAACACCTTTTATGCTATTGGAGCCTTAATCTTATGGGATTAACGCTAGGGTATAATCATGGAGAAATGAGATTGATGAGTATTGAGCTCAGTGTGGTTCCTACCTCAGACCTACAAAGAACTCAATGCATAAATGAATGACATTAAGAGGATATCTAGGTATCCCTCTCACACTTCAATATAAGAATGACAAATCGAATTGAAGACCAAAGAGGAAGGGATGCATAGATTTCAAATATTTTGGCTCATTATAAAGAAAAAATTGAGAAGTTGGAATCATATCGTAAGATGATTCGTGAATTGGTTGTATGCCTAATTAGGAGCTTGTACTTGCATAATGACCCACCACACTCTTGGTTTCCCCTCCAAAGGTCTTTATTGGTTCTATTCAAGTTGAATTAAAAGATAAGGACACTGTTCAACAAACCCAAAGAAACATTGAGATGATAATGGTATATCTTGAGTACAATCTTTAAGTTGACATCGAATAGGAAGCCCTTAGTGGGAATGACTTTTCCTAATTTCAAATTTTTAATATATATGGAAAATTAGTTTTTTCACTAGCCCACTTTATCAGGAATTATATCAATGGGATTTATAGTTATACTTTTGGGAAAGTAAAAACAACTTACCCCTATGCTCCACATATGAAGGTTGTGTCTCCTTTAAGCCTCTAGTAACAAAGAAAACAAAATGCAATTAAATAAAACCCAAAGGTAAATCACATTCACGCTGATTTTTTCTAGTGAGTGCAAGGAAATCAATCTCCCATAGAATACATCATGTCCATGGATATTGGATAACCCAAGCACACATGATTATCAAGATGATAAGAAAACAAACCTGAACTCATTAAAGAGAGATACACACATTAATCAATGGAATATAAACAAATAAAGTTTTTCTCTCCAACTGGAAAAGGCAATGTCCATTATCTATTCTTCTCCTAGAAGTAGACGCCATGCTGCATTTCAATCCATGGATCTCCACAATTACATATTTCATCTATAAAATCCATTTCATGTAATAGTTTGGATGCTTTTTTTGGTTTGTTTTCTTTGTTTTAATTATGTATCTCCATTAGGGCAATTCAATGATTTTGTTTTCCTTGGGTTCAGGAACAACTTCACTTACACCAACGAGCTTCATAAACCCTACATTAAACTATGTTTCAGTAAAATAATAGCCAAACAGTTCGGTTCGCTTAGATAAAAACTGCTATAAAAGATATTGCAAACCCAATAAAAAATTGAATCGTTCCCCATGAAAAATAACAAAATTGAAACCAGATTTTAAACAAAAATGCACAGGTTTATTGAGATAATTAGTATGTAATGCAAGGCCATTGAGCTGCACAATCCCCGCACTCAACTACACCTCGATGTTGTCCAAATTGATCTCCCATTTATAATTTTTCCAATAAACCTATTCAGGAAGAACGTGCACATGTGCTTGGATACCGAGTCTTGAAACATGATAACTCGCCAGGGAATTCGATGATAGACCTTTGCAAACTCTATGAACCACTACCATGTACAAACTATTCCAACAACAGGAGAAGTTCAAAATCCTAGAAAAATTAATATTTCTTCTCCTGTTTCATCCAAAGGCCTGATGAATTTCACCTGATTCGAACTCGAAAATGGTTGTTCCTTTGTCTAGTAAATTCCCGACAATTTTGGTCATTGTAACAGTCGTATGTTCTCTTCCATCCACCCGAGCGTGGAAGATGGGGCTCTGGGAAGGAAGAGGAATATAAAGAAAATGGATCCTACTAATGGAAATTGAAAAGAATAAGGAAAATAGGGCGGCAAGCCCATGTGACCATCAATATAGTGAGTAAACCGTTAACAGGTGAGGAAAACCCGGTCAACAAAACCATGCATCAAGAATCGAAACACTCATGTCAAAATAACAAAGGCCAGACCGATGAGGAATATTTTGAGATTTCATCTCCATTGTTTAATTCCTTTGGTGTAAATATGGACGTGCTTAATGATTCAAATTAGATTTTACTTGGAACATTAATGGTCTCAAACAAGGAATGTGTATCATGTATAGCTTGAGGGGGAATACAGATTAAGAATATTTGTTTCTTCTTAGGGAGTCATAGGTTTAAATCCAGACATAGGTAGGGTATGTACACCTCTATTAGTAGTTAAATTTTGGTGCAGAATGGGATCCATTTTCCACAAACAAGGGGGTCTCATACACCCTCAATAAATCTGATTACAAGCATCTCACATGAGTTCAACATGCATTCCATCAAAATTTTCATCAAATTCAACATGACTAAACAACCATGAAACAATTTCTACTATAGGAATTAGAGTTCGCCTTGACATAACCTAGGCAAATTGGGATCTTTTGATTAACCAATACACTTTGAATATGTGAGGAATTAGTTGTCTAGGTTGTGAGGACATATCTAGATAATTTTCATCCTTGAAAGTTTAATAGATTTCTCCCCATTTTAACCTTTGATTTGAAACCAATTTGTATTCAATATCACCATACTATGGATTGGTTGTCTCTTTAATTATTTGTTATGTACAGACCTCCTCTTTTCAAACAATCTATGGTGATTTCCCTTTGTATTTGGATTTCTTATTTGGAGTCATCTTGACGACATGTTTCACACAAATAACCATTTTAACTATTAGCAGTTAAATCGTTGTGTAGAGGGGGGTTCCTTGTCCCACAAAGAAGGGAGTCTCACACACCCACAATAACTCCAATTACATGCTTCTCACATGATTTGGACGTCTGTTCCATCAATTTTTTTATCAAAATCAACATGACTAAACAACCATGAAACTATTTCCACTATAGGCTTTAGGGTTTCCATTGACATAACCTAGGTAAAAGGGGATATTTTGATTACATAATACACTTTGAATATGTGAGTGACTAGTTGGATAGGGTGTGAGGAAAAATCTAGATAATTTTCATCCTTGAACGTTTAATAGATTTTCTCCATTTTAACCTTTTATTTGAAACCATTTTGTGTTCAATATCACCATAATATGGATTGGTTATATCTTTAATTATTGGTTATGTACAAACCTCCTCCTATTACACAACCTAGGGTGATATCTATTTGTATTTTGATTTCTTACTTGGATTCACCTTGATGACATGTGATTCACACGAACAACCATTTTAACCATTAGTAGTTATATGATTGTGAAAAGTGGGGTCACTTGTCCCACAAACAAGGGGGTCTCATACAACATCAATAGCTATTATTACATGCATCTCACATGTGTTATACATAGGTTCCATCAATTGTTTATCAAACCAACATGTATAAACAACCATGAGAATATTTCCACTATAGCCATTAGCGTTTCCAGGCTTTCACATAACCTAGGTAAAATGGGATCTTTGAATTAATTAATACACTTTAAATACATGAGGAACTAGTTGTCTAGGTTATGAGGACATATCTAGATAATTTATATCCTTGAAATTTTAATATATATCTCCCCATTTTAACCTTTTATTTGAAACTAGTTTGTGTTCAATATCATCATGATATAGCCTAATGTACAAACCTCCTCTTATCGCACAATATAGGGTGATTTCCCTTTGTATTTGGATTGCTTATTTGGAGTCATCTTGATGACATGTGATTCACACAAATAACCATTTTAACCATTAACATTATTATTAACAATAACAAAAGTAAAACAATATGCCCTTAATGACTTATAAGGTGAAATGGTCCTTGTAAAGTGTTGATGTAATTGTAACTTCGGAATGTATTCACTTGTATTTCTTATGTATTGTAACCCGATGTTTATTTCGGGATGTGTTTGTAATGTAATTGAATCATGTCATGCCCTGATGTTCTGATCAAGAGTTTCTATAATGTAAACAATTCATTCCAAGTCATTATGGGTAACCCTCCTATTTGTCAAGGGTTAAAGTCCTCGCAATTCTGGGGCACTAGGGTTATTAGACTCTCCTAGAGAAGTCGGCCCTAGTAGCTTATTGTCAAGTCGAGAATTAGTATAAATAGAGAGTGAGCCTCTCTATTTATCACACACTCACTCACATTCAGTTGTAGAGCATAGATGAGGAAGAAGAAGACACTGGGGCGCCTAGGAAGAAAGAGGCTACTGTTGTCGGGATATCATCTTACTATTTTGGGGTTTTAATTTTGGTGCTGATTCTATCTCTAAGGAAGTTGCGGGGTTTTCTCCATTTATGATTTCCCCAAGGAAAAAAAATGTGTTCATTGTCTCTTGTGTTTGATTGCTGTGCTTGTTATTCTCTTAGTTAAAATATCCTAATATAATGCTAGCTTAATGTTAAAAATATAACATGGTATCAGAGCTAACCTGAGAAGAAGACACTGTGCAGCTACGGAAACTAGGGATTCCTACTTTGTGGATCTCTATCCATATATTTTCAGCAGAAGAAGGTTGGACTAACTCTCCTCCCTAGGGCACATCTTTCTGTTGAAGCATAATCCAATTCTGAGCCTTTTCAGTTTTGGACCCGACACTACTGCTGAAAATTAGGGATTTCCAAAGAAGTGGAATTTTTTAGTGAGCCTTGGCCTGGATTGATATCCTCCATAAAATTGAAGTTTAGAGACCAATATCAAATCATTTGGTTGGACAGAACTCCAGAAAATCCAAACCCTAATATGCTCCTGAACCAACACTGCAGAATTTCAGTTCCAAATCCAGATTTGACATCTAGACCTGGTAAGATCTAAATCTTTTGTATTTCCATTTGAGGTTCTTAGTTAAAATGTCTCATCATACCAAGCTTGATGAAAAGATTGAGGGAGATGATAAATACCGAGCCTAGAAGTATAGGATCTCCCTGGTCCTGGAAGAAAATGAGTTGGACTCGTACATCAATGAGGAGGTTCCAGTTCAAGAGGGAGATGAGGCTAAGGCCTTACACAAGAAGAAGCTGGTTATGGCAAAGAGGATTATTGCTGATTCAATCAAGGATCACCTCATACCATAGGTGTCCTCCCTAAAGACACCTAAAGCTATGTTTGATTCCCTAAGCAAACTGTTTGAAGGAAAAAACATAAATAGGAAAATGACTTTAAGGAACGAGTTGAAGAATGTGAAGATTCAGAATGCAGAGACCCTCCAGTCTTACTTCACAAGAGTCTCTCAGATCAAGGAACAAATAAAAGGAGTAGATGAATAAGTAGAAAATGCAGAGATTGTAATGACCACCTTGAATGGTCTCCCTAGGACATGGGACTCTTTCATTCAAGGGATATGTGCCAGAAAGAGGTTAGTCAAGTTCAACAAACTCTGGGAATAATGCTCACAAGAAGAAGCTCGGATAGCAGCTCGAGAAAAAAATATGGGAAGTGAAGATCAAGCTCTCACAGTTCAATCCAAGAAACCCAAAAGAGACCATCATCATCATCATTCTAAAGGTAAGCACTCTTCCTACAAGAAATCTCAACTCAGATGTTATACTTGTGATGAAATAGGGCACTTTGCCAGAGATTGTCCTAGAAACAAAAGAAACTCTCACAAGAAGAAAAACAACAAGAGAAGACATCATGCTCATGCTGCAGAAGATGATGAACCTTCCTCAAAGAGAAACAAATAAGAAAGTGACGATTCTTCAAGTGAAGAAGAATATGTTTTGATTTTCTCTCTCATGGGAAACATCACACATGGAAGTAATGATTGGCTTATAGACAGTGGGGCTTCCAAACATATGACCTGATTCAAAGAGTCTTTTGTGAGACTATCAGAACATGAATCACCTCACAAGGTGAATATTGGATATGACTACCAGTATCAAATAAAAGGTATTGGGGAATCCTCCTATAAGCTAGACTCTGGAAAGTCCATGAAGATGAAGGATGTATTGTTTGTACCAGGACTCAAGAAGAACCTCCTCTCCATATTTGCTTTAGATGCAAAAGGCATGAGGGTTGCATTTGTAGATGGCCAAGTTCTCATGTGGCCAAAAAGAAAGACCTTCGATGATGCAGTAGTGATTGGGGAACAAGAGGGAGGTCTATACAAATTGAAGGGCCATCCAAAACAAGCCTTGATCAATGACACAGTAGAGCCAAATGAAATTTGGCATAGAAGGCTTGCACATGTGCATTACAGAACACTACCACTTGCAAGAAAAGTTGTTGAAGGCCTTCCATAAATTCAAGCAAAACATGATGGAGTCTGCAAAGGATGTGTGAAAGGAAATAATACAAAGAAGACATTTCCAAGTAGCGAGAGAAAGGAAAAAGGAATCTTGGAAATCATCCACTCTGATGTATGCAGACCAATGTCATCAAGTTCACTAATTAGGTATGTATACTATGTTTCTTTCATTGATGAATTTTCTAGGAAGACATGGATTTACTTCATGAAGAACAAAGACGAATTTTTCAGCAAGTTCAAGGAATTCAAAGCCTTGATCGAGAACCACACTAAAAAGAAGATCAAGACCTTTCGATCAGATAATGGTGGAGAATTCACATCAAATGAATTCAAAGAGTTATGCAAAGACTTGGGGATTAAGAGGGAGTTCTCCACTCCATATAATCCACAACAAAATGGGATTGCAAAAAGGAAAAATAGAACTATCATGGAAGCTACAAGAGCTATGCTTCATGATCAAGATATTCCCGTGCATTTATATGCAAAAGCTGCAAGAACAACGGTGCATGTACAGAACCGTACTCCACAGAGAGTACTCGAGAACAAGACACATGAAGAAGTCGTTTCCAACAAGAAACCAGAAGTCATCCATCTCGGAATATTCAGCTGTCTAGTGTACATACACATTCCAAAAGAGAAGAGGACAAAATTAGATCCTTCAAGAAAGAAGGGTATATTTGTGGGATACCCTGAAAGCTCGAAGGCTTACAGAATATACTTCTCAGGATTCAAAAAGATTGAAATCAGCAAGGATGTGACATTTGATGAATACTCAGCTTACAACAAATCCAGAAAGAAACCTACTGAAGAACCTAAGGTAGCAGAAGCACCTAGAATTCATGATACAACCATGAATGAAGAAACTGAAGAAGAAGATCGAGAATTTGAAGAACCTCAAGAACCTGTAGATCCACCTCAGGAGAAGAATCCTCATAAGAGGAAACAAGAAGCTATCCAAGTTGTAGAAAGATATGGGGCTCCAGAAGAGAATCATAGAGAAAGAAAGAGAACCAGGTCCTGCTCTGGTTATGTAGCATTATTATGTGATTTTATCGATAAAGAACCTTCCAATTATGAAGAAGCGGCCAAATGGAAAGAATGGAAGGATGCTATGATCGAAGAGTATCAATCAATCATGAAGAATGGTGTTTGGGATGTTGTCCCAAGACTAGAAAGGAAGTTTGTTGTAACTTCCAAATGGATCTACAAGATCAAGCATGCTGCAGATGATATCATAGAAAAATATAAAGCAAGATTTGTTGCTCATGGTTTCTCCCAGAAAGAAGGAACAGATTATGAAGAAAATTTTTCACCTATAGTGAGATACACTTCCATTAGATTAGTACTTGCTTTGGATATACTGATGAAATGAATGCTACACCAAATGAATGTCAAGACTTCTTTCTTGAATGGTGTAGTGGAAGAGGAAGTGTAAGTGGAGCAGCCACTCAGTTTTGAGACCATGACAGGGAGTCTCATGTATGTAGATTGAAGAAAGCCGTGTATGGTTTGAAATAGGCACCCAGGACATGGTATGACAGAATTGACAGCTTTCTATCGAGTTTGGGATTTACCAAGAGTAAAGCAGATTCCAACCTTTACTACAAGGTTGAAGATGGCAACCTAGTGATGCTCCTACTATATGTAGATTATTTGTTTGTAACAGGTGTGGATGGGTTGATTATTGATACGAAGAGGAAGCTTGCTGCTAAGTTTGAAATGAAGGACTTGGGTATGATGCATTATTTTCTAGGAATGGAGGTTTGGTAGAATGCAGATGGAATTTCCCTAGGACAAGGGAAATATACGGTAGAGATCCTGAAGAGATCTGGGATGATGGATGCAAGGCCATGAGCACACCTATGGAATTGAACCTGAAGCTATTGAGTGATGCTTCATCAAAAGCGGTTGATGCTACGATGTATCGTTAGATCATTGGTTCCTTGATGTACCTAACAAACATGAGACCAGATATTTGCTTTGCTGTGAACACCTTGAGCTAGTTCCTGACAGATACGAGACATGTTCACTTGGTTGATGCAAAGCATATTCTGAGGTACCTGAGGGGTACAATTGATTATGGGCTCAAGTATGAGGCAAGTAAGAAGATTAACCTGGAGGTTTATGTTGATTTAGATTGGGTAGGTAGTGCCATTGATAGGAAGAGTACTTCAGGGTGTTGCTTTAGTATGGGATCAGGTGTGATCTCTTGGTTTAGCAGGAAGCAATCCTGTGTGGCACTGAGTACAGCTGAAGTAGAGTATGTCCCAGCTTGTTTAGCTAGTTGTGAGGCAGTATGGCTAAGGAAGCTACTATCTAATTTATTTGATCTCCAGTTGGATGCTACTTATTGTGATAACCAGAGTTGTGTGAAGTTGTCAGAGAACCCAGTGTTCCATGACAAGTCAAATCATATCGAGATCAAATATCACTATATCAGGGATATGGCACAGAGAGGAGTAGTGAAGCTCCAGTATGTTGCGATGGATGAATAAATAGCTGATGTGTTGACAAATTCATTAGTTAGAGTGAAGTTTGAGTACTTCAGGGAGAATCTTGGTGTTCTCTAGATCGAGGTTCCTTCCAAGGAGAAGTGATGAGTCCGTGAGACATTCTGACATGGTGAGAGGATTGGTTCCTTCCATGGTCAGATGTAAGGGTTAATCCATTTTGTCATGGTGAGAGGATTGGTTCCTTCCATGTCATATATGAGTGTTGAGCCATTCTGATATGACTGTAGGATTGGTTCCTACATGATCAGATATAAGGGCTGTTGCCATTCTTTGAATGGAGGTGCCTCGTAAGTTACCAAGAATACTCGGTCTAGGACTGAGGGCCTTTTTGATATGACTATAAGATGCAGTCTTACATGATCAGATGTGAGTGCATGGCCTTTTTGGTGTGACTGAGGGATTGGTTCCTACCTAATCAGATATAAGGGCTAATGCCATTTTTTGGGAGAATGGAGGCAGCTGGTCAGTCACCAGGAAAGCTTAGTCTGGAACTGAGGGCCATTCTCATATGACTATGGGATGTGTTCTCACATGATCAGATATGAGTGCTGGTCCATTCTGACGAGTCAAGGTTAGATGTAAGGGTTGGGCTATTCTAACGAGTCAAGGTCAGATGTAAGGGTTGGGCCATTCTGACATGGTGAGAGGATGAAGTTCCTTCAATGGTCAGATGTAAGGGTTGGGCCATTCTGACATGGTGAGGGGATTAATTTTCTCTCATGGTCATATGTGAGTGCTGGGAATTCCTTTCTGACAATTCAAGGTCAGATGTAAGTGTTGGACGGTCCATTCTGACTTAGGGTCATATATAAGCACTGAATAAGACCTACATGGAGGCTAGGCCTACACCCAGCATGAAAAAGGGCTGGCTTTGTAGAACTTCCCGTGACAAGAAGAATCATGAGATAGCACCCGTGATGATCCATATTGAGTGATGATCCAGATCAAGTGATGATCCAGATCCAAAGATGAAGATGACTTGAAGATGAAGATGACTTGAAGATGACGAGGACTCAAGGATGATCTAGATAATACAGAGAAGAAGACTTGTGCTGATAAATTGTGTCGAGAGAATACCTTACTTGTTAAGAGGGAGTGTTGATGTAATTGTAACTTCAGAATGTATTCACTTGTATTTCTTATGTATTGTAACCCGAAGTTTATTCTGGGATGTGTCTGTAACGTAATTGAGTCATGTCATGCCCTGACGTTTTGATTAGGATTTTCTATAATGTAAACAAGTCATGTCAAGTCATTGTGGGTAACCCTCCTACTGGTGAAGGGTTAAAGTCCCCGCAGCTTTGGGGCACTAGGGTTATTAAACTCTCCTAGAGAAGTCGGCCCTAGTAGGTTATTGTCAAGTCAAGAATTAGTATAAATAGAGAGTGAGCCTCTCTATTTATCACACACTCACTCACACTCGTAGCGCATAGCTGAGGAAGAAAAAGACACTAGGGATAGGAAGAAAGAGGCTACTACTGTTGGGAGATCATCTTACTGTTTTGGGGTTTTACTTTTGGTGCTGATTCTATATCTGAGGAAGTTGTGGGGTTTTCTCCATTTATGGTTTCCTCGAGGAAAAACAATGTGTTCATTGTCTCTTGTGTTTGATTGCTGTGCTTGTTATTCTCTCAATTAAAAGATCCTAATATAATGCTATCTTAATGTTAAAAATCTAACATAAAGTTTTGTAATATCACGATTTTGACCCCATTGCATTAAAATTGTACATGATGTAAATATCGTTATTAAATAATGGTGAGGAGCTCAAGGTCAAGGCCTCACCATTGATTTAGAATTTTATGTATTGACAATTAAGAGCAATACCTATGGCTCTTATGCTAGCCAGACACAATATAATTTGTGACATCATGTAAATATGCAATTTAATAAAAATAACCACAACTAGCTATGCAATGCAACAAGAGATGGGGGAATGATTTCACACGGAACAGGTATGGAAATTATTCAAACCCTTGAGCCAATAATGTTAAGCCAAATGTCAATGAGAGAACCCGTAAAATATCAACTACCCATTTTGTCTTATGCACCATGATCATTTAATTCTTCCAGAAGTTAGTTGAGCTAGTTAATGCATTGGGAATGGAGAGGCATGGCAATCAATTTCGTATTGGGGAAAGCCATCAATTTTGAAGAATCGTGTTTTTTCTTGTGGGGCAAGAAAATACCTAGAAATTGGTTCCCAAACCATTCCTTACCCATGTTAGAATAGTAGAGTCAAGGTAAACTAGTTAACCTATATAAGAAACCACCAACATATCATAAAAGATAAGAACAAGAAAAGAAAAGGACAAGAGAATACCGATATACGTGGTTCACCCTAATGGGTTACATCCATGGGAAGGTAGTCTTCTATTATCTCCAGAATGTCTCCTCCAATCTTACAAGAGAGCAAAGCAAAAATACCCCAAAGAATATAGATGATGTACAACAGTGTCACAATAGTACCACTACTACATCAAGAATACATGATATGTAGAGACCCACTTGACCCTATTATATACTAAGAGATGAGGAGGAATTACTCTCACATATTGCATGTGGGATAATATAATTCTACAGAATAACATCTCTTAATACAATACCATGGACAAATACTCTACACAAGTAAATACAACAACATATAACTATGGGTTAAATGTATTACTCTTTTACATAAGATTGTAGACAACTTCCGACATAATACAAAGACATTATTACCTTCCAAGGAATATGATATATTCCAACACTCCCCCTTAATAATGGCTGGGAGAAGGGCCCATACTAACACTAAGGGAGGAATGAGTCATTAATGCTCCCCCTTGATGACAACTTCCCGAATTCCAAGCAAGGAACGAAGATGCACAAACTTCACCTCGGTGAAGGAATTGGTGAAGATATCTGCTTCCTGCTGCTCGGTAGGATAATACTAAAGAGAAAGAATACCATCTGCCACAAGTCCATGAATGTAATGAGTGTCAAGGTCAATATGCTTTATATTGGAGTGATATACCAGATTATAAGCAAGCTGGATTGCACCCTGTATGTCACATTTCAACACAGTGGATGATTTCAGAGGCAAACCAAGCTCTATAAGAACATGGCGTAACCAAAATACTTATTTAGCTTCTTCTTTGGCTGATCTATATTCTGCTTCACATGAAGATAAAGAAAGAGTCTTCACCTTCTTGCTCGACCAAGGAATCGGACCTGAACCAAGTTGAAATACATAACCTGTGGTGGACCGTCGATCAGAACTGTCACCTGTCCAATCAGAATCTATGTAACAAGAGAGTGAAACTATAGTACTACTTGAATAAAAAACACCATAGTGTAATGTCCCCTGTAAATATCTCAGAATACTCTTGGATGCTTGTCAATGACTTTCATGAGGTTGCTGCATGAACCGAGAAACCAAACTGATGGTAAAAGAGAGATCTGGTCGACTATGAGTTAAATTTATCAAACTGCCTACAAGCTGATGATAAAGAGTAGCATCAACAAGCTGTGTGGTACACTCAACATTTAACTTTACACCAGACTGAAATGGCGTAGGAGCAGATTTACAATCACTCATATGGAAACGAGCCAACAAGTTTGTAGCATACTTCAGCTAAGAGAGAAACATACCATCTTCCATATGCCAGATTTGAAGACCCAAGAAATAATGCAATAAGCCAAGGTCAGTCATTTCAAACTGCTTTTGAAGATCACTTTTTAGATTTTGAATTAATGTAAGCTAGCTGCTTGTGATGATTAGATCATCTACATATAAAACAACAATGAGAATATTAGTACCTAAGTTTTGAACATATAGATTTGGATCAGATATATAATGCTTAAAACCATTCTTCAAAAAATATGCATCAATTTTATCATACCAAGCCCTAGGTGCTTGTTTGAGACCATATAAAGACTTGTGTAATTTACATACTAAATTTGATGATTCAACTTTAATAAAACCAGGAGGCTATTGCATATAAATTTATTCATTAAGATCACCATTTAAAAAATAAATTTTAACATCCATTTGGTGTATTTCCCATTTATAAGATGACGCAATAGATAAAATGGTTCTTATTGTATTCATTTTAGCAACAAGAGAAAAAGTTTCATTATAATCTATACCTTCAAGTTGATTAAAACCTTTTGCAACTAACCTAGCTTTATACTTTTCAATATGTCCTTCTGCAGTGAACTTAGTTTTATAAATCCATTTACAAACAACTAAATTCTTACCAACAGGAAGAGGAATAAGAGACCAAGTCTTGTTCTTCATAAGAGACTCATACTTAGTAGTCATAGCTTGTTCCCATTGAGGTTTATATTGAGCTTGAGCATAATAGGTAGGATCATCTGTGGCCAAAACTTTGGTC
Source organism: Pseudotsuga menziesii (assembly GCA_001517045.1). Lineage (NCBI taxonomy): Eukaryota > Viridiplantae > Streptophyta > Pinopsida > Pinales > Pinaceae > Pseudotsuga > Pseudotsuga menziesii. The sequence goes on along the minus strand of LPNX010144566.1, from coordinate 228,623 downwards.
ATAAGGGAAAATTTAGATCTAGTTCTACGAGGGTCAAAAGGGTTATCGACCTCACTACCCGCAGATTAAAGAGTTTTTCGAGCCCAAAACGGAAGGTTAGAGGAAACAAAATTTTCTTTAGCTTCAGAACATTCAGGTGGAATACTTGAAGAAGAGGGTGAACTAGGATCAACAACAGGCACAGAACTGGAAGAAGAAACTGAGATAGGAGTAACAAGAGACAATGGGATATTTAGTGTAACATGAGGTTCGACAGACTCAGGTGGTGAAGATACTTCAGCATAGTGAACATCCTTTCAGATGATAACACTCATAGTAGAGGTGTCAAATAACCTATAAGCCTTAGAATCCTTAGAATAACCAATGAATATACATTTGTGAAACTTGGGATCTAACGTTTTTCATTTATCGTCAGGAATATGAGTGCAACATTCACAACCAAACACCTTAAAGTTACTTATATCAGGTTTCCGACCATCCCATTTTTCCTTGGGTGTAACTTTCTTAACGAATTTTGTAGGAACTCAATTTAAAATAAGTTTTGCACAACTTACAGCTTCAGCCCATAATTTTTATGTAATCCTTTACAATAAAGCATACATCTAGCCATTTCAACTAAAGTTCTGTTTTTCCTTTCAGAAACACCATTTTGTTGAGGTGTGTAAGGTACAATATTTTGGTGTTGAATACCATGTTTGGATAAAAATGCTTCAAATTCATTCTTAACAAATCCCCCCCCCATTATTTGATCTTAAAGTCTTAATCTTCTTACCAGACTCATTTTCAACCAAGATTTAAAAATTTGAAATATTGAAAAACTTCACTTTTATTTTTCAAGAAATAAACCCATGATTTTCTACTAAAGTCATCAATAAAATTAAGAAAATAGACTGTACGAGATAAAGAGGGAACTTCAAGAGGACCACAAATGTCACTATGAATTAAGTGCAAAGGTTCTTTAGCATGCCAAGCTTTACCTTTCTCAAACATTTCTCTATGATGTTTACCAAGAACACAACATTCACTAACACCATTAGTAGAAGAAATATGAGGCAAGCCATGTACCATTTTAGTTAACAATTGCATTTTACCATAATTCAAATGACCTAATCTTTCATGCCATAATTTACTTTGTTCATCAGCATGGGAAACATAGGAATAAAAAGGTTGTCTTTTAGTTGAGTTAAAACCAACAAATTTATATAGACCAGCAGTATGATCAATAGGACCAGAAGAAACCACTTTGAAATTTTGATTGATATCTTTAAGAACATATTTGTCAGGCCATGATTCAAATTTAAACTCTTTTTGACAAGAACGATAAATACAAAGTAAGTTAATGGGCATGTGTTCAACATGAAAAAAATCTTCCAATTGACCATTAGTAACATTAAAATTACCAGAACCAATTACAGAAAGTTATTTACCATCACCTATAGAAACTTTATGAGATATGTGTTTACGATTGTCATAAGAAGTAAATAAAGAAGCATCACAAGTCATATGTTTAGATGCACCACAATACATTATCCATTCCACGTTAGAAGAAGAATTATTAGGCAAAACAACAGATGCACATAAAGCTACTTGAGAGTCATGAGAAGTTTTCTTTTTAGCTTTAGCCATTAAACGTTTTTCTTTAAAACAATTCTTTTCAGGATGGTTAGTTTTACCACAATGTTTACAAGGATCATATACTTTCTTCTATTTACTATTTCCATTAGAAGCATGTACAGAATTAGTATTAGAAGGATTAGAACCTTTAGCATTATTAAAAATTTTCTTATGATGCTTATTAAGTGTAGTTAGAGCTTTAATAGGTGTGAGTTGTCCTGAAACAATTAACCTTTCTTGCTCATTGATCAATCCTTTACAAAAATCATAAAATTTTTTCTTCATAGTACTTTGAGACAATTCTAGAGATCTATTCCTAGTTTGGATGAACATATCAAAACAAGATGGCATTTTACGTTCTACAAGAATAATAAGAGCAGTGTCAGTTTTCTTGTAATCATTACCACAACTATTTAATTTCTCATTTAAAGTTTTCAATTCAGCAAGATATAACTCAACTCTTTCAACGTCAGCAGGTTCAAGGTCAAAGATATCCTTTTCAAGATAATATGCAGAAACATCATCATATTTATCAAATAAAGAGGAAAGAATTTGCCATACCTCAACCGAGCTGTCTTCTGCCTCAATACTTACCTGAAGACTATCTGCAATAGTTTGACCAGTGAGCCCCCTTACTTGATCACTTTTAGCTTCCCATATAGCCAAATCATCATCAGCACTAGGTTTCTTGTGTTCACCATTAACTAGCCTCCAAATATTCTTACTCCCGAGAACATCAATCATCTTTCTCTTCCAAGAAAGATAGTTAGAACCAACTAATTCAGGAACATAAGCGACTTCGGAAGTCATAATGAGTGAAATTTTTTCAAGAAATAAGAAACCCTAATACTGAAAAATGATAGAAAAACAGTGAAGAACTTGAAAATAGTTACATTTTACTGATCTGAATCTGCAAAAGCACAGTAAAAAAAAGAGGAGAAACTTTCACTTACAACCCTGTGAAAATACATGTCCCCAGAAAAGCCCAGTCTTCTGTTTTGGGCACCTAGGGTGGATTCAGGATGGCTATTCCAATTCCAAAAACAGGTTATAATAAAAAAGCTGGTAAGACATGACCAATTTACGACCCTTTTTTATAACTGTCATTTTTATTACCGAAAGGAAGCCTAGAAATGTCCAATTTTCTATTTTGGTCACATAAATGGATCTAGAATGACTGTTCCAATTCCAAAAATAGCTTATAATAAAAAAATTGGTAAAAATGACCAAGTTATGACCCTTTTGTATAACTGTCGTTTTTATTACCGAACAGAAGCATATAAACACCCAGTTTTCTATTCTGGTCGCGAAGGTGGATCTAGAATGGCGTTTCCAATTCCAAAAATAGGTTATAATAAAAACTCCAGTAAAAAATGACTAAGTTATGACCCTTTTTTTATAACTATCATTTTTATAATCGGAATAAAGATCTCCTTGAGGAGAGCCCCAAAATCATGTAGATCTACATAAAAAACATCAAGAGACCCTTGAAAAAATTCTGCAAAAATCTTACACAACAGGTTAGGGTTAGGGTAAAAAAGAAAACTGCAGAAATATGTTGAGATCTGAAGAGAAGCCTAATGGATACTAGATAGAAAGTAAATCTATAACAAAATGACAATGCCCAAATGATAATTGTTATTGATTGAAAGCTATAGAAAGTACTAGATCATAGCAATCCGCTCTAATACCATGTTAGAATAGTAGAGTCAAGCTAAACTAGTTAACCTATCTAAGCAACCAACAACATATCATAAAAGATAAGAACAAGAAAATAAAAGGATAAGAGAACACCGATATACGTGGTTCACCCTAATGGGTTACATCCACGGGAAGGTAGTCTTCTATTATCTCCAGAATGTCTTCTCCAATCTTACAAGAGATCAAAGCACAAATACCCCAAATAATATAGATGATGTACAATAGTGTCACAATAGTACCACTACTACATCAAGAATACATGATATGTAGAGACTAACTTGACCCTATTATATACTAAGAGATGAGGAGGAATTACTCTCACATATTGTATGTGGGATACTATAATTCTCCAAAATAACGTCTCTTAATACAATACCATGGACAAATACTCTACACAAGTAAATACAACACCATATAACTATGGGTTAAATGCATTACTCTTTTACATAAGATTGTAGACAACTTCCAACATAATACAAAGACATTATTACCTTCCAAGGAATATAATATATTCCAACAACCCATGCATTTCATTTCCTCACGTAGCTGGAGCTAGCTAGGCATTTTTCCTTCACGTTTTCTACAATTCCACTCATCATCTCACATGAGTTAGACATAGGTTCCATCAATTGTTTACCAAACCAACATGTATAAACAACCATGAAACTATTTCTACTATAGGCATAAGGGTTTCCAGGACTTGACATAACCTAGGTAAAATGGGATCTTTGAATTGATTAAAACACTTTGAATATATGAGGAACTAGTTGTCTAGGTTATGAGGACATATCTAGATAATTTATATCCTTGAAATTTTAGTATATATCTCCCCATTTTAACCTTTTATTTGAAACCCCTTTGTGTTCAATATTGTCGTGATATAGCCTAATGTACAAACCTCCTCTTATTACACAATGTAGGGTGATCTCTCTTTGTATTTGGATTGCTTATTTGGAGTCATATTGATGACATGTGATTCATACAAATGACCATTTTAACCATTAACATTATTATTAACAATGAAAAGTAAAATAGTATGCTCTTAATGACTTATATTAAGGTGAAATAGTTCTTGTAAAGTTCTCTAATATCCCGATTTTGACCCCATTGCATTAAAATTGTACATGATGTAAATATCGTTATTAAACGATGGTGAGGAGCTCAAGGTCAAGGCCCCACCATCGATTTATTGTTTTATGTATTGACAATTAAAAACGATACCTATGGTTCTTGTGCTAGCCAGACAAAATATAAATTGTGACATCATGTGAATATGCAATTTAATATAAATACCCACAACTAGCTATGCAATGCAACAAGAGATGGGGGAATGATTTCACAAGGGATAGGGAGGGAAATTATTAAAACCCTTGAGCCGATAATGTTAATCCAAATGTCAATGAGAGAACCCATAAACTCTCAACTACCCATTTTGTCTTATGCACCCAATCATTTAATTCTTCCAAAAGTTAGTTCAGGTAGTTAATGCATTGGGAATGCAGAGGTATGGCAATCAATTTTGTATTGGGGCAAGCCATCAATTTTGGAAAATCATGTTTTTTCGTGTGGGGCAATAAAACATCCTTAAATTGGTGCCCAAACCATTCCTCACCCATGCATTTCATTTCCTCACGCAGCTGGAGCTAGCTAGGCATTTTTCCTTCATGTTTTTTGCAATTTCCCTCACCATCTCACATGATTTAGACATAGTTTCCATCAATTATTTATCAAACCAACATGTATAAACAACCATGAAACTATTTATACTATAGGCATTAGGGTTTCCAGGCCTTGACATAACCTAGGTAAAATGGGATCTTAGAATTAATCAATACACTTTGAATATATGAGGAACTGGTTGTCTAGGTTATGAGGACATATCTAGATAATTTATATCCTTGAAATTTTAATATATATCTCCCCATTTTAACCTTTTATTTGAAACCAGTTTGTGTTCAATATCGTTGTGATATAGCCTTATGTACAAACCTCCTCTTATTGCACAATATAGGGTGATTTCCCTTTGTATTTGGATTTCTTATTTGGAGTCATCTTTCTGACATGTGATTCACACAAATAACCATTTTAACCATTAACATTATTATGAACAGTAACAAAAGTAAAAAAATATGCCCTTAATGACTTATAAGGTGAAATGGTCCTTGTAAAGTTCTGTAATATCCCAATTTTGACCCCATTGCATTAAAATTGTACATGATGTAAATATCATTATTGAATAATGGTGAGGAGCTCAAGTTCAAGGCCCCACAATTGATTTAGTGTTTTATGTATCGACAATTAAAAGTGATACCTATGGTTCTCGTGCTAGCCAAACACAATATAAATTGTGACATCATGTAAATATGCAATTTAATAAAAATACCCACAACTAGCTATGCAATGCAACAAGAGATGGGGAATGCTTTCACAAGGAAGTTGGAGGGAAATTATTCAAACCCTTTAGCCAATAATGTTAAGACAAATGTCAATGAGAGAACCCATAAACTCTCAACTACTGATTTTGTCTCATGCACCCAATCATTTAATTCTTCCAGACGTTAGTTGAGGTATTTAATGCATTGGGAATGGAGAAGTATGGCAATCAATTTCGTATTGAGGCAAGCCATCAATTTTGGAAAATTGTGTTTTTTCTTGTGGGGAAAGAAAACACCCAGAAATTGGTTCCCAAACCATTCCTCACCCATGCATTTAATTTCCTCATGCAACTGGAGCTAGCTAGGCATTTTTCCTTCACGTTTTCTGCAATTTCTGTCATTTTTCCATGACCGAGAAATTTGTTTTTGTATTGCACAATGAATGGGAGAATAGATTCAGATATTTGGGGGTTTATAGAGGCTGTGTTTTCTCTCGTAATTTGCATAACATTTGCTGAAATCTAATTTTTTCTCCCATGGTTTATTTCCCCTTCTACCATTTTTTTTTTGGTTCCCATGACACTTTTCTTCATACCCAACACTTGTGTTTGTTGTTACATGCATCCTTGTTTTGGTATGAACTATAAGGAGTGGAAGAGGCCTAGAATTGGCTTGATAAACCTAGTGAATAGAGGAACCTCACAAAAATATCAAGAGGGGTTGGCAAATCTTCTATGCATGCCTGAGAGAACACTAGAAGGGAAGTTATGGCCCGAGGGACTGTGTAGCATTGAAGGGAATACTTCCTTGTGTTGGGTTTGTAGGTAGTATGGAGGCCAATATAGATATATTTTGTAGAGGTTTCAATAGCTATGTGGTTGAGATCACTAGCTTAGCAATTCCTCCTTTCCACTGCCTTAGGAGCCTGGTAAACCCAACTGTGGATTGGATTGGCTGAACCTTGGTGTGTATTTGGCTATGTGTGAGCCTATTGTTCCCTTTTTCCTTTTGGAAATAATTCCCAACTCAGGGGTGGAAGTTGTGCTGAGAGATTGATGAGCACAACTGGTTTATTATTGGGTGGAATGTTGCAGTGATATAGCTAGTTGATCGGGGTAACTCATTTTCAAGATAAGTGCTCTTGTATTTAACTCTGCAATGTATTTGTTTTATGAATTATCATGAACATATTGAATGCTTGAATGAGATTTTATTTTATTTTATATTATTGAATTATGAATATGCATATGTTTTTACTTTCAATGCATTTTTTATTGTCTTCATGGGGCTAGATACCTGATTGGAACAACAACATAGTTGTGTCCTCTCTATTGGCGAGAGGGGAGGGGACATGCCAAGTTCTAATGAATGAGGAATTATTTGGGATTTGCATATTTACTTACCATCCCAATAATTTAATATATTATTTATTATAACCTTTAAGTTTGATTATAATCACAATGAAAAACTATCCATTATTAAAATTTGGTTGCATTCGCTAGTTTGACAAAAAGGGTATTAGCTAAGATACAGAGGTTCTCTGTTTGGGCAAAGTATTTAATGTATGGGAATCATTCGACCATGCCTAGCATTTAAAGAGACCTACGAGCAAGTTATAATGGTGCCCACACTCATATTGGTTAAATATATGAAAGACAATAATGAATCATTTCATTCCAGGTGCTATACCTGGATCTATACTTTGCACAATGTTCGATGTTTTCTAGGCATAATTATTAACTTTATTCCTAGATCTATACCCGATGCTATGCTTAGCACTTTTCCTAGGTAAATTCCTAGCGCAATACCTTTCAAAATTCCTATCACAATTCCTCGTGCTATGTCTAAATCTATACCTAGCACTATGCCTAGTGCAATTCCTAGCACAATTACTTCTGAAATTTCTTGCTATTTTCCTAGAAAAAAGTTTGGTGCTAATGTTGGCACTATATCTAATGTTATGTCGTACATTTTTGGAACACAATTACTAGCTCTAAACCTAGTGCAATTCCTAGCATGATCCCTTTTGAAATTTATATCGTTATTCCAGGTGTTATACATGGATTTATACCCAACGCTATGTTGGATGCTTTCTAGGTGCAATTCCTGGCTCTATACTTGGCGCTATGTCATATTTTTTTCTTGGCGAAATTCATGGTGTAATTCCTTGCGCTAACCCTGACTCAATATATGGTGCTATGCTTGGTGTTATTTTGGACTTTTTCTGGAGGCTATTCTAGGAGTTATATGGGATGTTATTTGGGACGTTATTTGGGATGCTAAATTTTTGGCATTATTCCAGATGCTATACCGGATTCTATACCTGGCTCTATATTGGATTTTTTCTAGGCACAATTTTTGGATCTATACTTGGCACTATGTCAGATGTTTTTCTTGGCGACATTCATGTCACAATTCTTGGCACTAACCCTGGATCAATATATGGTGCTAATCTTGTTGCTATTTTGGACGTTTTCTTGGAGGCTATTATGGGCATTATATGGGATGTTATTTGGGATTCTCATAGGGATGTTAATTGGGATGATAATTAGTGTCCAAAATAGCATCAACTTTTAAAAAGGGATGCTAATAACGCCATTAAAAGTGCCATTCTGTGGAAAAGTGTCCACTTCGTCCAAAAAATAATGAAAAATACACTAAAAGTGTTAGTGGATGCTAACAAGGAAGCTAAAAGAGACACTAATAATAGGGTTTTGTTGTAGTGTTATAATTAATTCTTTTTCATGCTCCCTCTTGATCTTTTCTTCCTTGAGGAGATTACTAGAGTGCCATGATCTTGATCTCTTTACAAATTTGAGTGCATGCAGGAGGTAGTGAATCTCAACATGGAGAAATTGGATCCCATGCAACATGGATTTAATTCTCATCATTAAGTAAAACTTATTCCAATGATCATCCTATTGTTTGGATGAGATATTAACACAAGATCCATTAAATAATAATATTATCCAAAGCACAAATCTTGGGGTTATTCCATCAATTTGTATAATTTGGGAAAACGACCATAACACGGATTATGATAATTTCATATTAAAGTACCTGATAATATCTCTCAAAAATTCTCTTAATTAAGGTAAATCATCCCATTTGGGAAGTGGGTTTTCAATTGTTTTATTTGACTGCTCACGGATTGATCAGAACATCTCCATGAAATTTGTGTCTTGAAAAGTGACAAAAATGGTGCATATTGATTTTCTCTTGAATTTTCCCTGCATTGGATAGAGGTTCATCACTCACTAATGGAACATATGCATATGGATAATTCTCCTTAAGAATGCATAAAACCATCACCTTCCATGTGTTAATGTTGAAAGCACCTTCAAGTCGGTCTTCTAGTTGGACGGAGATCGATGCCATGGCTCCAATATATTTTCTCAGTACTTCAAGATCTACGTATTATTTAGTTGCTTGGACAAACTAAGATCTTGCATGCCCTTTCTCTGATACCATGTTATTTTTTGAGAAAATATGAAGAAACTTGAACTTTAAAACTTTAATCCATAATTACAGTGTAGATATATCTCATCAATAATATAAAGACATAAATAAATCAAACCATAGAACACACAATATACCTTAGGAAATCCCTCCACTGATTTGGGGGATGAAAAAACCCAGAAAACAATCTTAGAGTATGATTGATAATTGACAGAGAATGATTACAACACAATAATAGATTTACTTTTTTGAGAGCACAAGAGAGTAGAGATCAAATGGAACAGTGTGATGATATTTCCAAGTGCATAACACTTTAATAACAAGTCAAATTAGGTCTCAGAAGGAAGATAGAAAATATTTGCATGTTTCAATAACTTTTTAACAATGAGAACATTGTCTCATCTTCAACCATGTGCCTCCACTAAATCACTGAGTTTAACTGCCTCTATATGAGTTGTTAACTAAATGAGCTGAACTGAACTGAATGTAATTGCATGTAAATGAATGTAACTGGATAGAACTGAATGTAACTGAACAAAACTGAATGTAAATAAATAGAGATGAACATAAATGAATGTAACTGAATATAATTTAATTTAACTAAACATAAGTGAATAGAAATGAATCTAACTAGTGCTTCTCCATCAGTGTCATCTTCAACAACCGCCTGCATAAGCTATGGAGTTGATTCCTTAATTAATTGAACTTTTTTATCAAAACAAAGACTCAACTTATATCTTATTAATTTGAGTTCACTTGGAGGCATACATGGGTGATCCAAATTATCTCTCTATCTCTATGCTCATATTATTTGTCTCTACATGGTCCATATGTGTTTTCATTAATTCTATAGCATATCATACTCATAATAAATTTTCCGAACCTATGATCATATGTATTACAACGGGTCATATAGCCACATGCTAAATTAAATCACTCTAGGGGTAGCTAATCCCTAAACGATACTTGTAGCACATGTTGACCATGACTAACCATACATCACATAGTATATCCACTTTACACAATAAAGTACACCACCTCACAACATGAGGATATTAGGAGATCTTGATATTACTCACAATTCTGATGTCTTGATGTTACTCTCAAGAATCATCTTGATATTACTCACAATATTTACAAATTGACCACCTCAATCATATGAGGATATTTTTAGGACTTGATATTACTGACAAATCCACTGTCTTGGTATTACTCACAAGATTTACAACATCACTGTTGAGCACCCGATATGCAGGTCAATTATTACCAACATACAGAGCATACGAGATTTATTGTCAACCCGAGAAAGTCTTTTATTTCAAAGGATAAATGCACAGTATATGCTTAAAAAAAAATCACTGTATTTGAACATTATTATCCTATAACAACTATTCCCATCCCAAGAATCTGTGTAATCCCATTCATCTTCTAGATACTATAGTTTCAATTACTTTCTACCATGTATCGAGGAAAAATGATCAAACGACAATTGTAGATAAAAAGGAAATCCTATTCACATCCCAGAACAAGTGATTCACCTATTCAATTTGATTACTCTTGAAAGCCATAAACATAAATCAAATATTAATATAGGAATTCAATTGCAAAGGATTGAGTTCAGCTGCTCTAAGGAATTGAATTACAGGAATGAAAGTCAACAATCGTAACAGTAAATATAAATTGCAAGGATTCATGGGATAACAACTTAAAACTACAGGATGAACAAAGCTATGTACAACTACCACATTAATTGCATAAAGAAAGTTACCTACTCAGTCAACTGTCACTCTGTACCACTTACCGATCTCAAGAAAATGTAATCACAATGATACTGTAAATCCACACTTACTACGGCTGCGTACAAAGGAAATAGAATCAACAAAGCATCAAACAATACTGAATTAAAAAGTCCTAAATTAACTCAGCAATCTCTGTGTAAGGAGGGCCCAGCCTTCACACAGAGATGCTGGCTGAACAATGTGAAGCTCCCTTAAACCAGAGGTAACTCCTTATATTAAAGAAAGAAATATTACACAAGTTGCTTCCACTGCTAATATAATGAATGAATTATTTGTTTTTCAACCCCCTGGGTCGAGACAGTTTCCCATATTTATACATCCAGATTATAACATCCGATCCTATTAAAAAGGGCAGCCATGAAGATCTCTGATTTTCAGGCGCCCTAAATAACACTAGTTGTTACAAACGTGGCATGGTAAAGACATGGAAAATATGGAAAAGCTGGTAATTGACCCAAGAGTGGCAATCTCTTCTAACCACAATTATACTTGAGCAGCAATGTACTAAACATATCCAATTGTAGTGCATTCTGTTACAACTGCATTGTCACAGCTCTGTCTAAGATGTTGCATTAGAACCACGTGCCTTAATTGACGATCAGAGGGCTGAGGATCATCTTTGAGTGATGATTATCCCTCCTTTCAAGACTTGTTCAGCCCCATCTTCCTGCAGTCCACTTATCTCAAACTACCTTCATAAATCATAACATGTTAACACAATTGAGAGATACAAAGCCTTAATTATCACAATAATAAGCATTAATAAGATAAAGCAATGATCAGTCATACCTTGGCAGTTTGAGGAATAAAGTGAGGACAACACGTCTGATTAGCTTGCTGAATGGTGTAGGACAAGTGAAGAAAAGGTGATCAAGGATGGTTAAAAAGGGGTCAATTCTAGGCTCAACATCTCCCCCCAACTATCCTATTGCATGTCCTCATGCAACAACCTGCATAATTCAGAGTTTGAGTCCTGTACTGAGCTCTGTTCGTGGAGGGAGGAAAAGTTGTAGGGAAACTTAGGCACCTCATCTTTCTTTAAAAAGCCTCTGTGAGTAACCCAATACTTCTAGCATCGCTGCTCCTCTGCCCTAGTTAAGGAAAAATCCCCGTTATAAGGTTTTTCTGGCCACCAAATGAGAGGGAATTTAAATTTCAAGCCCAACCAATTAACCCCACATTCCCCCATACTTCCCACGTAGCCCTTGACTCTGGAAAGTGCCTGCTTGAAATTCTTGAAACAGTAGGGATCTCGGCTTCTGAGTACAGAGGAGGAAGCCTACCATCTGTGCTTACTCCCTTTCAATGCTACATGCTAGTGTCTGGAAATGTAGTTGGTGCAAGTGAAAATCACCTCTTCCTGCAGTCTCATTATATGCTGTGCCTGGGGAGGACTTGAAAGGAAATTTCTGTACCAATCCAAAAGAATACCAGGGTTCTAGGGCTCACTTCGAATCCACAGGTTAGTGTGAGCTTCATTATGAGAAAAGGTTTGAAAAGACCTTTCCCACTGAGCGTGATTGCTCACAAAAGAGGAAAAATATCTTAGTTGAACATCCCCTACAAATGGAATAGGATTTGAGTGGCGGTATAGAGGGAAAGCCATCTCATGCAAGTAAAGTTCACTCCTCAAAATTCTGCAGCAGAATTTTGAGGAGCAAATTCTGCTCCTCAAAATTGCTTCCAAAGAATGTCTTCAAGAACTTTGTTGAGGTTGTGATTTCGAACGACCTCCCTTCCTGTACAGCCTTCAATTTAAACCAGACAAATTGTTCAAATAGGAATACTGGATAAGAGGAAGAAGGCTTCCTAGTGCCCATGAGTTCTTGAGAGAGAGCATACATCTGCTCCTTCTCCTGCTGCATATATTGGAACTTTTTCAATTCTCTCAATTTGCTCTGCAGCTTTTCTTCCCGAACTCTGTAGGCCATACGTTCTTCGGCCCAATTCTCTTCCAGTGCTTTAATAATTTTTCTATGCTCACTGAGAGAAATCATGCATCTTTGGTGTTCTTCCACTTGGCTTTTCCATTTGGTCACCTCCAGTTTCAAAGTTGAGACTTCTGTTGTGAGGTTCAAAATTTTCTTTTTATGATGCTCCTCTTGATCTGAGTCCAAATCAATGAAATTTCTAAGGGGTAGAAGCACTGGTTCTTGTGGGACAGTGTCTTCTAGAACATCTAATTTTATTATGAGAGTTGCTGGTTCTTGTGTTACAGTAACTTTCTTTAGACTCTCTTCAGCAGCTACATTCATTGATTCTAGAGACACTGGTTCTTGTGTAACAATGTCTTCTTCTTGGGTAACCTGCATTTCTGAATTTGATTCAAGAGTTGCTGGTTCTTGTGTGATAGCAACATCCTTTAGACTCTCTTCAGCAGCTACATGCATTGCTTCTAGAGACACTGGTTCTTGTGTGACAGCAACATCCTTTAGACTCTCTTCAGCAGCTACATTCATTGCTTCTAGAGACACTGGTTCTTGTGTGACAGTGTCTTCCTTTTGTCCAACCTACACAGCTGAGGCTACATTGAGAGTTGCTGGTTCTTGTGTGATAGCCACTCCTCCTGGACCTTCTTCAACAACCACGTCCATCATTCCAAGAGACACTGGTTCTTGTGTAACAGTGTCTTCTTTGTCCTTCTGCCACTGAGATTGGATGTCTTCCTCAGTGTGCAGCTCCTCCTCAAGGATTTCGGTGTCACCTGAGGATTGTGTTTGTACCTGTTTGTCCTCTCTCCAATGTACATCAGGGATGATATCCATTCCAGGGTTACCTTCTAGTTGCAATTCAGGAGTCCTTGCTGCAAACTCCAAGGATGTTGGTTCTTGTGTAGCAACATCCTGGCTTACCCCTTCATCCTCCTGTTGTTGCAATTCTTCTCCTATGAGATCTATATCCTGGGAACATTCTGGGGTTACCGTGCAAAGTTCTTCATTAATCTCCAGAGTGTCCTCCACCCCAGGTTCTTCTCCCATTTTCTCGACCAATTGGACAAGTATACTCAGGGATGCTGGTTCTTGTGTTACAACACCCTGTTCAAGTTCATCAATGTCTTTCCTTTGTGGCTCAACTTATATAATCTCTGTGTCATGGGAGCATTCTGGGGTTACAATGCAATCTTTGTCCCCATCATCATACATGATTTCATCCTTTAGCTCCTCTGTCATAGGATTGGTGGCAACTTCAGCACGGATGGTTAAAGATGCTGGTTCTTGTGTGGCAGCATCTTCTTTTTCTGCAGCTTCCTCTATTGTGGGTGCGGACTGTTGTGCTGTATAGGTGTGAATTATAATCTTGTGGCCTGCCTCCTTGAATATTTCCCCAAAGGTGGGACAGATCACTCACTCATCTTCCTCGCCAGGCTCAGTAGAGTTCGATCCCTCCAGTTGGTCTGCAACCTCCACCAATGTATACATTTTCCTTTCACCTTGTTTTCTGCAGGTTTCCTTCCATGTTTCCAATTCCCTTCGAAGTATTTGGACGTCCTCTTTTAATAATGCGTTCTCAGCCAGAAGTTCTTCAAATCGGGGTTTTTCTTCGACTGGCATTTGTGGAGCATCCATTGGCCTCGGTACAAGGATCGGGAACTCAACCTGTGCCTCTAGGGTTTCCCATATTTTTCTGGCTGCCTTTGCTGCTACAACTGATTTAGTTCTTTTCCTTCTGATTGGCAAGGTTATGTTAAGTTCCTTGATTGATCTCTTTCTTCTCCTTTGTGGTGTTTTCTTTTGTGGAGTTGAGATATCGGGGTTCACAGCTGAGATCGAAGGGATGTTTTCTTGCTCCTCAGGCTATTCTTCCTCAATTAAAGTTCCTCCGCCCCACTTAGGTGAGGATTCAATGGTTACTAGCTCGATATTTTCTTCTATTGCCCTGGCTATGTCACCTTCAGGTTTAACTATTGCATCATTTAGTGCTGCTCCAATTTCACCTTC
>LPNX010144566.1:191258-213568 GCA_001517045.1 Pseudotsuga menziesii | reverse complement strand
TATTATGCTGGGCAAGGGTTCTTAAAATTATTAATTTGATGAGACCATGGTGGGTTAGGGAGGAAAATGGATGCTTAGCGGCTTGGATGAATGCCGCCATATGACGCAAGTCATGAAGCAAATAGTATGGAATATTCAATAAAGTGCCATGGCAGAGATGAGAAAGTAAAGGCAGTTCAGAATTATAAACAGTTTGGTACCTACCTTCACAAGTGATGTATTTCTTGAGAAAGATAGCAACCTGGTCCCATGGCTGCGGCAATTAGTGCAGTACAATCCCTCTTCTTGATGATTGAACTTGCTCCCCCTCCCTTAAAAATGCTTCCCGTGCGGTCGTCATGGGGACTCGTCGTCCAAACCATGCCCTTCCCACTTGCGGGATGGCAGTAACCTCGGATATAATGGCCTCAGACACTTCGATGCCCAGCCCCCACACCTCGGAGTGAGTTTCTGTGAGGTTTAAAGAAAATTGCAAGGCTGCCTCCCGATTGAATCCGTTTAGTCGCTCAAAAAATTCGATCCAGCTGTCGGCTTGAAAGATGGAAAAAACTGCAGGATTTTTCCTGAGTTCCTGTGTATTCAAAGGTTCATGACGAGCTGGAATCCCCATGGTCCTGGCTACAGACTGATGTTGCTACTCCACGGATAACAGAGTCCTAGAATGGAGGTTTCATCATAGAGGATGCACGAATCACTGAGCGGAGATGTTGAGAAAATGGGCAAATTTGGAAAGTTCAGCACAAAAAAACGTTCAAAATTTTATTCCAAATTGGGGAAGGTGGCAGTTATTAGTGTTTATGTCGCACGAGGGAAACTTGTTAATTAGGCCATAATGGTGATATGAATAAAGGTACGAATGATATCGTTAAATCTTATCAACACTTAATCATGTGATAAATCAAAGCCATACCTCGTGAGACTGTGCGTCGGATATCCTGCGGAGAATGGTGGAATGTGCGGTTGTTGACGTCGTGAAGCTGAACTCGTGCACAGTCATTAATTTGATCATGATGACTAGGATAATGCAATAATTCCTTCCTCCAGTGAAACAAAAACCATCGCGTCCCCGGGGTCAGAATTATGAACAAAGCTGTCATAATATGGCCTAGTTCGCCGGCACGAGTAGGATGAATCAGAGTCATATCGAGCAGGTTGAAGCAATTTTTTTGTTAACACAGGAGTTACCACCGCAAGTTTTCAATTTTTTTGAAATAAAAAGGCGGTCTTTAGTGCTGGAGACATCCACCAAATAGAGCGGAATTTCAGTTGCCAGGAATGATATCACGGGCGACGAAAAAGATGTTGCAGCGGCCAGGAAAGATTCACGACCGCTGGAAAAAGGATTTACGGTCATCGGGAAAAATCACGGCTGCCAGGTAAAAGTCTTATGGCTACTGGGAAAGATGTTGTAGCCGCCGGAAAATATGTCGCAGCCACCGGGAAATGGTTCACGGCTGCCGGAAGAAGGGTTTTACGGTGGTCAGGAAAAAAAAAATCACGGCTGTCAGGGAAATTTTTTACGGCCGCCGGAAAAGATGTTGCAACCACCGGGAAAGATGTCGCAGCCACCGGGAAATGGTTCACGGTTGCCGGAAAAAGGGTTTTATAGTCACCGAAAAAAAAATAACATAGCTTCCAGGGAAAAGTTTTACGGCCGCCGGAAAATATGTCACAGCCGCCGGGAAAGATGTCGTAGCCGCCGGGAAATGGTTCATGGCTGCCGGAAAAAGGGTTTTATGGTCATCAGAAAAAAAATAACACGGCTTCTAGGGAAAAGTTTTACGACCGCTGGGAAAGATGTCGCAGCCGCTGAAAAATTTATTTTGAAGGAAGGCATGGGAAAATGACTCCCGTTTGACAGGCCCAGTCTGGTCATTCTCCTGGCGCTTCCCTGCAAATTTTTTGAAAAACAACAGCAAACGAGAAGATCAAATGCAATAGGGAAAACAATATAAAATGCAGCAGAGAAAAAAACATTATTTATGTACAATAATTCCAATGTGATTTACAGTTTAAGGATTGGCAAAGGTAGAGAGAAGTTCCTGCCCTGGTGCCAGCTGATAATCTGGATCGACGGCAATTTGTGAAATGAATGCATCTTTCGAAATAGGCTTACGATACAGTCGCAGTCTGTTGCCATTAGCAAATAATGGTATGCGGTTCTCATCAATGGTCACCAGATGGACAATGCCGTTGTCAAATGCCCTGTCGACCAAGTATGGACCTAGCCACCTTGTACGTAATTTACCTTTAAAATCCCTTTTGAACCTGGAGTCATATAGTAACACCCAGTCTCCCTCATAGAAGATTTTCTTTTTAATAAATCGGTCATGCCAATTGGATCTTTGTTGCTGAAGCAACAAAGTCTGATCCACTACAGCTAACCGCTTCTCATCCAATTTGTTTAGTTGATTCAATATTCTCTTCTGGGCTTCTGTTACATCCAGATTCATTTCAGAGGCTATCTTCAGGGTTTTGATCTCGAACTCAATTGGAAAGATGACAGTCTTTCCATACACTAAATCATAGGGAGAGAAACCTGTGGTGTTGCGCCAAGTCGTGTGATATGACCACAGTGCTTCCGGAAGCCTATCATCCCAATCCTTCCGATGGCTCTTAACTGTTTTAGTAAGGATGGCTTCAATAAATTTATTAGTACTCTCCACCTGACCATTGGCTTGGGGGTGGTAAGGTGAAGTCACCCTATGTTGCACATGATACTTTCGGAGCAAGGATTCAAATTGGTGTGACATGAATTGCGGTCCCCCATCGGTAACTACTTCCTTGAGTACCCCAAAGCGGGTAAAGATTTCACTGTACAGAAAATCAATCACCACCTGGTCGTTAGCCTTAGCCAAAGCTACAGCCTCTACCCACTTGGTCATATAATCAGTGCAAACCAGAATGTAAGATTTCTATCTGGAAAGAGGGCTGATAGGGCCAACAAAGTCTAGTGCCCATCTATCAAATGGTTCAACTACTACTTGAGGTTGTAGAGGCATCTGATCTATTTTATTGGGCTGGCCCATCCTTTGGCAATTGTCACAGGACTGAACATACCTTTTAGCATCCCTGAAAAGAGTCGGCCAATAGTAGCCCATCTGCAGTGCTTTGTGGCCTGTTCTTTTGTCTACAAAGTGTCCCCGACAAGGTTCATCATGACATGCTCTCAGTATGTGAAAGATCTCATCTTCCCTTACACATCTCATAATCTGAAGATCAAGCCTTGTGTAGAAGAGATGACCATTGAGCCAACAATACCTGGCACTTTGCTGGATGATTTTTCTCTTTTCTCGTTTAGACATATGTGGCGGGAGATTTCCTGCAACCAAATAATTAGCGACGTCTGCATACTAGGGGGAATGAGCTGAAAGTGTGAATAGACGTTCATCTAGAAAAGAGTCCTCAACAGACAAACTGCCATCACTATTAGTGAAATGAGATAAAAAATCAGCAACAACATTTTCTTTCCCAGGTTTATCTATAATGGTAATATCAAATTCCTGCAATAACAAGAGCCACCTGGTCACTCTGGCATTGGTGACAGGTTTGTTCATTAAATATTTAATGGCAGAGTGGTTAGTGTGCAAAAATGTAGGATACCCAGTAATGTAATGTCGAAATTTATTAATAGAGTAAACAATAGCTAGGAATTGTTTTCCAGTAACAGTATAATTAAGTTCAGCAAGGGCTAGGTTTTTAATAACATAATAGATGGCATAAGGTACTGGACCATCCTGCTGCCCTAATACTGCTCCAACGGCGGTATTAGAGGCATCTGAAGAAATATGGAAGGGTAGGGTCCAATTAGGTCCCCTTAGGATAGGAGTTGTCGATAGCTTTTCCTTCAGCTTATCAAACGCTGTCTGGCATGCTTCACTCCACACAAACTGTGCATCCTTCATTAACAGAGAGAACAAAGGAGAAGCAAGTTTGGAGAAGTTTTCTATAAACCTTCGATAATATCCAACATGTCCCAGAAAACTTCGCACCTCTTTCTGAGTTGAAGGGGTAGGTATATTTTTTATCACCTTGATTTTTGAAGGGTCCACCTGAATGCCATTGGCAGAGATGAAATGCCCTAATACTACCCCCTCACTCATCATCATATGGCACTTTTTAGTGCTTAATGAGAGCTGAGTCTGTTCATAGCGAATTAAAACCTTCTTTAAATTTTCCAGTGCTTCCTCAAAATCCTTGCCATAGGGAGTAAAATCGTCCATAAATATTTCCATACTATCATTAACTAATTCATAGAATATGCCAATTACAACCCTTTGAAATGTTGTCGGTGCATTGCATAAACCAAAGGGAAGCACTTTGTAGGCAAACGTTCCCCAGGGACAAGTGAAGGTGGTCTTATCCTGGTCCTTAGGAGCAATCTGAATTTGGTTGTACCCGCTGAACCCATCTAGGAAGGAGAAGAACTTCTTCCCTAATAGGGTATCAAGTACTTGGTCAATAAAGGGCAAAGGTAAATGATCCTTTTGGGTGGCTTTGTTCAGTTCCCTATAATTAACACAGACCCTCCATTTACCATTTTTTTTGGGCACAATTATGAGTGGGGAAACCCACTCACTATTTGAAATAGGATATATAAATCCTGCTTCCAAAAGTTTCTGGATTTTTTCCTTCACTATATCCCTCAGATTGGGGTTCATGCATCGTTGGGGTTGACACACAAGCCGGGAGTCACTTTTAATATGAATATGATGGGTGCACAGATTAGAGGGAATACCCCTCATGTCTGTATACTCCCAGGCGAACACCCCCTTGTGTTATTTCAAGACACTGATCAGGCGCTTTTGTTCCTCTAAGGAGAGACTAGGTTTGATATTCAAATTTCTTCCAGGATCTACCTCAATAGGAATACTTTTTGAATTTTTCAAAACTGGGATTATGTTTGTGTCACCAACTAGTGCTTCTTCTGTAAGATTTTCTTGTTCTTCCTTGCCCAGGGTAATGTTTAGGATTTGATAGACCTCTCTATCAACTAAAGTGGGTTCACTAATGAAATTACTAATAGCATCATCTTCTGTTTTGTTTTTAAAAGTTAAGGCCTTCCCTATAGTTAGTAGTGGTTGAACATCCTCCTCCTCCTGCTGCTCTATCCAAAGGTAAGTTTCAGCCTCTAGACTTGGCCGAGTTGGAGGATAAAGGGTGAGGATTTTAGTCTCTGTACCATCATATATAGTCATGGACCCCGATCGACAGCTAATGCAAGCATCAGCTGTGGCGTATGCCAAAATGTCGAGCATCCGATATGCAGGTCAATTATTACCAACATACAGAGCATACGAGATTTATTGTCAATCCGAGAAAGTCTTTTATTTCAAAGGATAAATGCACAGTATATTATTAAACACAAAATCACTGTATTTGAACATTCTTATCCTCTAACAACTATGCCCATCCCAAGAATCTATGTAATCCCATTCATCTTCTAGATACTACTGTTTCAATTACTTTCTACCATGTATCAAGGAAAATGATCAAACGACAATTGCAGATAAAAAGGAAATCCTATTCACATCCCAGAACAAGTGATTCACCTATTCAATCTGATTACTCTTGAAATCCATAAACATAAATTAAATATTAATCTAGGAATTCAATTGCAAAGGATTGAGTTCACCTGCTCTAAGGAATTGAATGACAGGAATGAAAGTCAACAATCGTAACAGTAAAGATAAATTGCAAGGATTCGTGGGATAACAACTTAAAACTGTAGGATGAACAAAGCTGTGTACAACTACCACATGAATTACATAAAGAAAGTTACCTACTCAGTTAACTGTCACTCTGTACCACTTATCGATCTCAAGAAAATGTAATCACAATGATACTGTAAATCCTCACTTACTACGGCTGCGTACAAAGGAAATAGAATCAACAAAGCATCACACAATACTGAATTAAAAAGTCCTAAATTAACTCAGCAATCTCTGTGGAAGGCAAGCCCAGCCTTCACACAGAGATGCTGGCTGAACAACGTGAAGCTCCCTTAAACTAGAGGTAACTCCTTATATTAAAGAAAGAAAGATTACACAAGTTGCTTCCACTACTAATATAATGAATAAATTATTTGTTTTTCAACCCCCTGGGTCGAGACAGTTTCCCATATTTATACATCCAGATTATAACATCTGATCCTATTAAAAAGGGAAGCCGTGAAGATCTCTGATCTTCAGGAGCCCTAAATAACACTAGTTGTTACAAACGTGGCATGGTAAAGACACGGAAAATACGGAAAAGCTGGTAATTGACCCAAGAGTGGCAATCTCTTCTAACCACAATTATACTCGGGCAACAATGTACTAAAGATATCCAATTGTAGCGCATTCTGTTACAACTACCTTGTCATAGCTCTATCTAAGATGTTGCATTAGAACCACGTGCCTTAATTGACGATCGGAGGGCTAAGGATCATCTTTGAGTGGCGATTATCCCTCCTTTCAAGACTTGTTCAGCCCCATCTTCCTGCAGTCCACTTATCTCAAACTACCTTCATAAATCATAACATGTTAGCACAATTGAGAGATACACAGCCTTAATTATCACAATCATAAGCATTAATAAGATAAAGCAATGATCAGTCATACCTTGGCAGTTTGGGGAATAAAGTGAGGACAACAGGTCTGATTAGCTTGCTGAATGGTGTAGGACAGGGGAAGAAAAGGTGATCAAGGATGGTTAAAAAGGGGCCAATTCTAGGCTCAACAATCACCACCTCAATCATATGAGGATATTTGTAGGACTTGATATTACTCACAATTCTATTGTCTTGGTATTACTCACAATAATGGATAATGACTCGTGATGTTGTAATCTCAACATAATCCACAATGTTATAGCTAGGAGTTACATGGGAATTGGAGTTATTCACTACATGAGACAAAGAAATCTTGGGTATATTGGAAACAACGTCCATAAATGGACGAGGTAGGGGAAAAGGTTCTTTGACTTGTGTGGAACATTTCTATTTATAATTATGAGAGGTATCAGTATCCAAACCATATTGGTTATGTCTAGTTTGGAGGTTTATATTATATTACATCATGGGGAGATATTGGAAAGAAGTATCATGCGGGTGACCAAAAGATAATGGTAGAGATGCATAAAGTGCCATAGGTTTTGTTGGGAACACCTATTGTTATACTAATGGGTTTTGTTCGACCATTGATTGCAATTGGGTTAGATAAGGTGGAGGTAGATAAGGTTTCCCTTGTGGGTAATTAGTCACTTCATGTTGGTTGGCCTCATTTCACAATTAGTGAGGCTTATATAGATGAGGGAAATGGTGAGTTTAATGTTTGTAAACACATCAAAAGGAAAATGTATTATAAGTCCATAATTGAAGGTTCTTACCTTTATTAGGAGGTTTATTAAGATATGGATTTACGGGGTTTTGATTTCCTCCAATGTCATCGAGAGGGTTAGGGGATTTCCCCCCACCTTCTTACCATTAGTTATTTTCTCTGTTCTTCCCCTTGTTCTAGTTTTTCAGGTTGTTTGAATGTACCTAATGGTTTTTTTGTAGAGGTTGGATAGCTATATTATGTTGAGTTTATACATACCTATGAGGAAAAGGGGGAGTCATAGGGTGTGGTTAAACTAGAGGGGCTGGTGATGGTCTAATGAAATTGATAATATGGTTTAATAGCTAGAGGAGACTCATAGATGGTAGAATCACTTCCACACATCATACAATTACAAAAGGGTTCATGAATATGGGGGGCTAAAGGAGGAGACAAATATGAGGTACTTGTTCTTGCATGTGAAGATGACAAAGCATGATCAGGGGGATAGTATGATGTAGACACAAGGCCTTGATGATGATGCTCAACACTTGGGGGATTACCATATGCATAACATATTTGAAGGGGTAGGGTGATAGGGATAGTATGGATTTGTATGAGATGAAACAACACTGATAATTCCATTTGTGACATGGGATTCCCTCGAAGGGTCATTCAAGGAGAAGTAACCTTTAGGAGCATTGGGAATGATCATATATAGGAAAGTGGATCGTGTGTAAATGAGGTCATGTTGCTGATATTTAAGAATGTATTATTCTTCTTCAATTTGTGGATTTTCAAAGCCACATCCTTGTTTATATAGGGCAAGAGAGATATGGGGAACTAGTCTAACAAGATATAATCATCGAGATTGATCTTACAAATAATCATGTGTATACACCACTCATTGATGTGGTATGTAATATGGGTGAATGATGTATGATGGAATGACAATAGGATCTCGACTCCCTTGTCATAATGGACATGTAACTAGAAGAACACCAAGAAAATGGGATCTAAGGACACAAAAATAGGATGTATCCCACAAGGTTACTTGATATACCACTTGGAAATGATGCTAGTGAAGGTCCTCTAAATCAAAAATAACTTAATAGAATCACCTGTGATGATATTTGATGAGCACCACAAATGAAAGGACATGATATGCTTTTGAGTGTCCTCGGTTTCCTTCCCTTCAAACTTAGGGATGTCCAAGGGGAGTTTGGTAGGAATGGGAGCCATGTAGGACCATGATGGATAATATCATTGGTTAGTATTTCCCAATTCAAAAGCTTGAGACTATCCATGAATGGAAGAATCGCATTAGGAAATGAGGTAAAGGGGCCAACAATGGTGTTTTTTGTAAATCCTCCTATGGAACCACCACCAATGTATCCTTCAATTAAGACGGGGATGATTCCTCCACCAATATTAGGAGTGCTACTAGTAGTAGGAATTCCTATAGATGCGGGAATAGTACCAGCCATGATGTAACTAGTATGGGTAAGAAACTATTATCCAAATAAGGAGTCAAAATATGAGGACTCATAAGAATAATATAGTGAATGTGGTCAATGTCAAGTTGGAATGCGACTCATAGATACAATGGTGTGGCCTAATAAACTATATAAAGGGGGTTTGACATGAACTCTATGAGATTACCTTGAGTGAGATATGGTGACAGGATCCAAGAGAAACAATTAAACAATGTAGATCTAATGATAAGTGTAAGGTGAAAAATACTCTAATCATGTGATATCAACTATGAAAATGGCACCAAATCAAATAAAAAGTGTAAGGTGCATGCACTAAATGATCTAATCCAGCATAGAGATGAAAAAATTAAAATAGCATCCTAAAAAGGAAAATACCCACTAGCCCTACAAGAGATATACAATAACAAAAGTAATAATAAAAATAATTCTCTCTCAAATATTTTCAACAATGGGGGTCTCAAGTCCCATTTGAAGGAAATAAGTAGAAAGATGAGTCGATTCTTCAAAACACCAAACAAAAAGAGGGGCCTCAAGTCTTATTTGATCCAATGAGTGAAGATGAAATGGAAAAATTATAGAGAGGGTCTATGTCGACTATTATCTTCTCCAAGTACCCCCCCACCTAAGTGGATCACCTTTGGTTAAGATGTCGAATTGAATGGATATTGCCATCTACCTCGTTCATGGACACGTCAATTGAGTTATCTGCAACTTCATCACAAAGGAAACAATCTAGATGATATTCAATACTGAATGTGGAAGGTGCACAAATCATCAATTCGATTTTGTTATTACCACATACCACCCTAAAATGATGGGCCCACCAACAAATTGTCCTAAACCATGTCCAAAATTACTTAAAAATTTTGGATCCCTGGAAAGTCAACCACTATGTCTCAAAGGTATAGTGACTAGGGAGAACTATTTAGATGCATATGCCCAAAGTCCTTACTTGGAAACAAAATTATTTTCTACCCTCAAGTGAAGAATTTAATGTGTTTAGATTAGGGTTTATTTTTAGGATCCCCATGGGTTCATGAACCAAGTGATGTTGAATAAAGTTGTGAGAGTGTGTGCACAAGTGGTGTATATGACTATCAAATCTAAATGACAGGAAAATGAAAATGCTTTCATAATGTTGAAAAGAGAAACCAGATAAGCTCAATACCAAGCTAAATGACACTTTTCTTGAAATAAATCTATGATATCTCATGTAAATGATCACAATCAAACCACCCACAAGTCCAATAAATCATACAAACAAGATAGATGATTAACATATGGATTTGTAAATAAAAGAGAAATGCATCCAAACTAGCAAATACGGTATTCTAAACAAACACAGAAATCAACTATCAAGTAGATCTGGTAATCAAACTTGTCAAAAATGAAGTAAAATCCAATTGAAGAAAAAACAAAAAGAACTCTAAAGGAATAAAATGCTAAGATCTATGGATCCCTTCTTCACCTACAATGCCTTAAGGGAGAATTAAATATCCACTATAGAAAGCAATAAATGTGAACACATTAAAATTGAAACCATAAACAAACCCAAAACATAAAACCAAACTAGACAAGGATAAAACAAAACTGAAATTGGTTGAAAATTGATACAAATAATGGATTTTTGGTATAGCTTATGACTTTTGAAGGAAAATGTACGGCCTAGGTTGCAGAATTTGGCCAAATAGACGCGTTTTATACCTTCTTTCTTCTATGGTTGTAAAGATGGGGTTTTGACCAAGAAACATACACGCAACTATGATAAAAGATAATATAGAACAAACATAACAAGATTCAAGACAAAAAATGCTCGAGATATGGATGGAAAACTAGATCTAACACAAACAAAGGGGGATTATGGATCCTCCCCAGTATGGTCGCCAAAATATTTTGTGTGCAAATTGTTACGTACACATGCAAAAGGGAACATACCAAAGGGTTGTGAAAATTTGGTATATATTCAAATGACAGGAAAGCAAATAACAACATAAAAATAAACTACCAAGATCTACCCATCCTTCAATAACATCACACATAAAGAATACCAAAACAATGCATGAAGAGTCAAATAATGTTTCAGATTTTCATAAAGAAGTATTACAATAGAGATGTGAACCTTTGTATAGTGAAGAGTAAAAGAGGCCACTACAATTATCCAAGGGAAGGTCCATTTGTCTCTGTTGTGATATCTCAACTTACAACAAACCGTCATGATGGTAATATCCTATAGGTGAAGTAGAATGTAATATTTTTATTTCTCATAGTTTAGAGAGAGTTTTGGAAATATAATGGCTTGAGTGAAAGATGTAATTTGTTTATGGAATGAGGGACCTTGAGAGATTTTTTCATGCACAAGAGTGAGCAATAGATGGATCTAGAAGTTAGGTTTTTGACCCCTAGCTATAATACCTAACTTGGGCCATGTCAAGGTTTATTACCACGTTTTCCCATTTCATTATGAGAAAGACAAGAAATACAAAATTTTGGTGAAAATCAATACTCTGACTAGGTCACACTTATCACGGAAAAATGTGTGACTCAATTCATTGATTTCGAGGGAAATCTTGCAACTTCTTTCTAGGGTGGTCAATTAAGGGTTTGACTTTCATCTTTCATTTTTTATCACTTCTGCAAGGTCATGTCGATGGAATGAGGTGGAAAATAGGTGTCAATGGTGTGGAATAATGATGTGAATGGATGAAGAAGATGATCATGTGGTAGGTGAGAAAACTCTATGTTACTACACAAAATTTATTTAGAATAACACTATAAGAGGAGAAAAACGTTTACAGAGTATATTGTGGTGTGTTTGGTAAAAGGGCCCAAATAGATTCTAATATTCAATGCAAATAATATAAATGTGTAATACTATATTGTCAAAGAAATTGAAATACAAGTTTCATAATGGTCAATATGCATCAAAGACATTCAAGGCTGTGTCTTCATTTTGGAGATTTGTCCAAAAATGGACAGGACTAGAGACATTGTTGGTTGTTGTTTTAGTTTTGTATAATTTAGGGCACTAGTTTTCATTAATTATTCTAACCTTTTATTTATGTATTGTTTTGTAACATGTCAATGTTCAAATCACCATAATCTAAAGCTTGTTATTTTGTGGAATGTCTGATAACATTCCATTTAGAAAGATAAAAAGAGTATCAAGTGGATCATGTGGTGTATAGAAAATATTTAGTGGATTGAAATCACTATTGTAGCTTAAAATGATATTTACACATTCTACTTAAACTGCCAATTAAAATTATATTTCGACGAATAGAATACCACTTTAACTATGTTTAATGATAACTTGATAACATTAGGATAGTATCAGTACATTTAGTTTATCATAGTTGAAAATGTTTTATAATAATGAACATTTTTATTGCCTCAAAGATCATGGATGAATCAATTGTATTAATAACACCATGTGTTATACTAGAAGATACGACAATTCCTTACTTTTTTATAGATTTGATAGAATAAAGATGATCTCAGTAGATGTTAATGAACTTTGTCACCATCTCTATAATTTAAATACAACATATTATAAATATAACTCATCTTAAAGAACAAAACTTAATAAAATTAAGTAAATTAAAACATCGAATTATCCTAAATATTATGTATCTAACTATGAAATAAATAAATATAAATAATGTGTATATATAAATAACTATAATTAAAGGAATGGAAGTGAAATAATATAATTAAAGGCATCGTAGTTATTAAGTATATTAATATTACTATTATATATTATTATGAATTGGATATTAGGTTTTATTAAAAAAATGCTAAGTAAAAAACTATTGTATCTGAGATTTGCGTTATTATTTGCTATTATTATTATAATTATCACTTACTATAATCATATTCATTTTCAATATTTACTATTATCTACTATTATAATTTTTCAAGGTTGGAGAGTGTTGGGTCGCTTTTGATCATGAGAGACCAGAGGAAATTTACTTGGAACGGGGTCTCGGAAAAGAAACTATAAATTAGGCCAAATATTTAGGAGTCTATCGAGGTCTCATGATCCTAGATACTAATACTAATAATAATAATAATAATAATAACTTATTTTTAAGGTCACCGCCAAGCGAGACACCAAATTGGTGTATGAGACCCCCTTGTTTGTGGGACAACGAACCCCCCTCTGGATTTGAACCTGTGACCTCCTAAGAGGAGACACATGCTCTTAACCATTAGGCCCACTCATGCTAATTGAATTAGGTATTGATATTAGTTGGACACATATCACTTATGATAAGACATATGATGAATGGTGCATCCTCGTTTGATTGTTATTTGGCATGGATAATATAGCGAATTCATCAATAAACATTAAATTATGCCTCAATCGAATAGAACCATGTGTTAAGGTTTCTTAATAAAAATAATATGGATTGGCCACTCTCGCCTCTTGTATGAAATCAAGTGAATTTAGGTAAAAAAGAAGGATTTTTAATATCTCAATTCCATAGTCTTAATTACAAATTATGCATAATCCAGAAATTCCAAGTAGATGGCTAATTGAGGATAATTTAATTCATGTAGATAAGATGGGATTTAATTCTCTTACCCCTCAATATATGCTTGCACACATTTACATTGATACTCGAGTATGTTATTATGCAATTCATTTTTCTTATGGTGTTTGAGGTGGGATATCTTTATTGTAAATCTTCTTCATTGGCTTGAGTTTATGAATATCAATCCATTGTGCTTGAGATTTATGGTCTAGTCTACAATTTGAAGATACAATTAGGTGAAAACAATTTCAAGATAAAATTAGGTGAAATCAATGACATATCTTTAATTATGGAATATTTAAGGAACTTACCTATTAGGTTTGTAGTCATGTGGTTTGTTTTATGCATTCCAATTACTTTATCCATTGAAATATATATAAATGTTAAATTTTAAATTAGTCTAATTTAGAAATAGAGGACCATAGTCATTCAAGCCATTATGCCCTTTATAAACTAACGGGCATCTGAAGTGTTCTTAGGTTCCAATAGAGTTCAATTTCTTATAGCCAAGATGCTATTACCAACCTTTCAAAAGGATTTGCTCCAATTTTCCATTTCTTTGATCTTTAAGCTTAAACTAAGTTAAAACTCAAAGGAATGTTGGGGAGATGTTGTTGGGGCGATTTTAAGAATTGTTCCTATTCTTTTGGTATTTTATACAAAACTTAGTTTAAAAAAAGAAAATGAAAAGAAACTTTAAGAATCAATATCTCTCCATTCCTTTAGTTATTTAATAATAAAAAGCTAGAATAACTAAATTTTACCATGTTATATGATGTTATGTATCAAAACTATTTATTACCATTATAATACTTTGTAATACTACAATTAATTAATGCTATTTCGAAATGTATTTCTCTAGATAAATGATACCTAAATCTTACAATAATAAAGCACTAAGAGATTATCATAAAATGTATGAGGTTCAAATCTCCACCTAAGGATCCCTACCAAAATAGAATAATCACCAAAGTCCATTTTAGGTGTGAAAATTGGATCAATTTGGAACCTTTTCATGTTTAGAGGAAACAAAACAAGGAGGCTGACTTGAAGCCAAACTGGATTAATCCATATCCGAAGGCATATGCAAAATAGGGAATACTTATCAGTCAAATCATATTCCATAATGGTTTATTGTCGATGTGCCAAAGTACACTTGGCATAAGGTGTGGTACGTATGCGACCAATGGATATGGCAAATGCGAGCGGACTCTTCCATAATGACGTAAGGTGGCATCAGTGTAGTATGGATTCACATGATGGATCAATCGGGATAACAGTTAATGTGCTGTAGAAAATGACGAGTCCATTCGATCATTCCTCCCATGAAGCATGTGAGATCCTGCAAAAAATTGAGATTATAAAGGGTGGTGATATTGTAACACACCCCCTGTCATACTATATTTCACAACAAGTATTTTTATGAATATTATATGCATATTTTTTACATGCATAAACCTGACAAGTGCATATTAAAATGCATAATTATCATAAGTAAAAAATGGAAGATTAACTAATTCAAAAGACCTATATACTCTTATACAAATGTATAATAAACAAAGTCAATCATATGAAAATATTGAGATTCATTAATACTCATGCGACTATGTTTGTATGCACTTACAAAACATAAGTTAACATTATATTTATTGTTAAGACAATATGTAGACATACCCATTTTATTTTATTCTTACTGCGTAGTAGAAAATATCTTTAAGTTTCACGATAAGTTTAACTTACCTAAAATCAATAGGTTAAAACATATAAACAAATCCAATCTTTTTAATATAAATGTTATAATATTTTAACTATGAAATAATTTCCCAACCATAATACATTATGGCTTAAAAAATAAAATTCCCAAACTTTTATGTATAAGAATTTATTCTGGGGAACTCCAACACTTTATCATGAGTTGTGACAGAGTGAAGTGCAAGGGAGTGAGATGCGCCAGAGTGAAGTGCGACTAGGCATATAAAATTATGCCAAAATTTTCCTTAAGACAAGGAAGTTTGGTAAGTGAACTCCAATATTTGAACTATGACACAGCGACATAAAATTTTTTCTCAAATAAATATTATTCCTTAATTTCCTTTAAATAACCCAAACCATCTTGTGGTTTTTATTAAATAAAAACAACATGTGGTTTTAAATAACCAAATCAACTCATGGTTTTTAATTTACGCATTAGGCATAATGTGTCAACAATATCTTCAACACCAACATCTAAACTTTATTAAATAATTAATGGGTCGAATAAATCTGCGACACAAACATCTAAACTTTATTAAATAAACAATGGGTCGCACATATATTCCACACACACATCCAAACTTTATTAGATAGTTAATGGGTCGGATATATATGTGACACAAACAACTAAAACTTATTAAATAGTTACCGGGTCGAATATATTTGCAACACAAACAACTAAACTTTATTAAAAAATTACTAGGTCGAGTATATCTGTGACACACACATGATAACTTTATTAAATAGTTAACGGGTTGAATATATATGCAACACAAACATCTAAACTTTATTAAATAATTAATGGGTTGAATATGTCTGTGACACAAACATTTAAACTTTATTAAAGAATCAATTCAAGCATTTTATTTAACTCTTAGGAGTTATTACTTTCCAAATAAAACAACTTCGACAGATGATTTCAATACTGGGAATTAACATTATCCACATGGAATTAATTTAACCCCGACTTGAATAAAGAAGTCGCATTCATAAAAAATTTGAATAATTACTCCATAATTAAACTCGCACATATTTCGTACCCATGAATTAATCAAAATAAAGCATGAATTTATCCTTGCATCCAACTTAGGAAATTTAACAAGAAAATCATTCAAAACTTTTATCAAACATTAATTATTTACCATTTCATAAATTAAAATTAATTTGCAAGAAAATACACTTATTTTCTCAGTAGAACTCCACCCCCGAGTTGAGACTCATGCATTCACCATAGGTTCTCATCAGTCCCAGGTTTCTCTTAGATTTCCTCACTTGGCAATAGGATTTACTGGTTTATTACCAAATACATGCCAACTGTGCAATTCCTTCCTTTAGCTTCATTCTAGCTAGAACCACAATGAAACTATCATTGCATATGTGCTTAGAATACCACGAAAATAATTTCTTACACCATTGTCATATCACTGGTGCAACCAGAGGAAACAAATAGGAAAATTTATCAACCAAAGAGGTAACATAACAAGCTTGGGCCCTATAGGTTCACTCAACCAACTCAACTGCCACAAAATGGTCAAATTGGACACTTCACTCTGGAAGTGGACTTGTTTCTTTGTCCTCTAGTGATTCCAATTGAGCATGAATTTTATGTCTAATCACAATTCTCCCTAGTTCTACCGCATTCCCTTGATACACAGTACATTTTCTTCTTCTTTTATTTCACATTTTCCTGATCTCTCTGTCCCTACTATTTTTCCCTACTCTCTTTCCTACGTTCTTCATTTTCTTTTCCCCAAGGTTCCCCTAACCCTGCATGTCCTTGTCACATTTTTTCAAAACTTGTCCCATTTTTCCAGTCACTTCTTAACCTCCTTTTTAACTTCGAAAACATGTTTAAGGAATTAATTAGGGAAAGTATGGTTTTATCAAATCTATAAGGTAAGAATATTTAAATAGGGCAATACTTATATTTTAGGCTATATGACACCACCCCTGCATTGAACTAGGTGTATACATGAGTACCCGTTCATTCATAATGTTGGCTCTTCCACTGTGAACTGAAATTTAATATTAACAAAAGAATTACAACATGAGTTCAACCTTATATGCACTCATATCCTTTTACAGAATTACATGAACAAAACAAGAGGGTTTCAAACCATGGGTGTTACATTCCTATCTCCCTTATATTATACACCGTCCTCAATATTCATATTGTCCAAAAATTTAAAAATAAAATTTAAAAATAAAATTCAAAAAATTTATTTTCATTTTATCAGTCTTGAAATAGATGTGGATATTCTTCTCTCATCTCATCTTCCAGCTCCTAGGTGGCTTCTTCAAGATTGTAGTGGGTCCATTGGAACCTTACCTTTCTAATGGACCTATTCTAAAGCATCTTGGGTCTTTTGTCCAATATGCAGATGGGTTGAACCTAAATTTCTCCTTCGGGTTCTACCTGTATCACAGACCAATTAAGAATATGATTAGGGTCATACACATATTTCTTTAGTAATGATATATGAAAATAATTCTGTATTTTAATCATAGGTGGAAGAGAAATATCATAACCTATAGGTATAATTCTATTCAAGACTTCAAATGGTCCATAGAATCTAGCTGCCAACTTCTTGCAGTTGCCCACCCTCAATGAACTTGTTTTTCCTTTCACTTTCAAAAACACATTATCCCCAACTTGGAACTCTCTATATACTCTATCCCGAGCTTCCTTAAAATTCTGTTTAATCTTTTCTACCTATTTTTCAATTTCTTGAATCATTTATGGTCCTACAATTAGCCTATCCACAGGTTTAACCCAACTCATTGAAACAATGCAATTTCTACCATAAAGTGCTTCAAAAGGACTCATATTTAGTGGTTCCTAATAACCATTATTATAAGCAAACTCAACAAGGTATAACAAATCTTCCCACTTACTAGGAATGTCCATCACGTACATTCTAAGCATGCCTTCAATAATTTGATTTACTTGCTCAGTTTGTCCATCATATTGTGGATGATACGTTGTACTAAGATTTAGTTTAGTACCAAATTCCTTAAACAAGCCTTTCCAAAGTATTGAAGTGAACTTTGGATCACAGTCCGAAACTATTTCCTTAGTTATTCCATTTAAACAGGAGATTTCTTTCATATAAAATTTTGCAATCTTGGCTCCTTTGAAAGTTGATTGAACATGTACAAATTGGGCTCACTTTGTAAGTTTATCAACCACCACCATGATAGAATCATTTTTCTTCCAAGTTCTTGCAAACTTGGTAATAAAATATATGGTTACTACATCCCACTTCCATTTAGGTATAGGCAATGGATGGAGTAGACCAGTATGATGCTTACGCTCTACTTTAACATTTTGGCATTCCAAACAACGAGCAATATACATGTACATTTCCTTCCCTCATACCTGGACAATAAAACTCTCTATGAACCGTTGTTAAGTTTTTCTAATACCCTAGGTGTCCTGCATATGGTACATTGTGCATTTCTTGCATTATTATCTTCTTAAGTTCACTTTTAGCTGGAAGATAAATTTTGCCATTGAACTGAAGAATTCCAACTTCATTCCTGAATATTTAGAAATATTTGTAGGTCTACTACCTAACTGTAAGGATGCTACAACTTGTTGACAATGATTATCTAACCTAAATGCCTCTTGAAATTTAACTTACAAGTTTGATTTTCCCGTCACTGATGACTGAATTTTGCATTAACTAGCCTCTTCTGCTGAGTGCATCTGCCACTCTATTCTCCTTGCCTTTTATGTACTTGATTTCTAAATTGAAATCACTTAACAATTCAATACATATAGCTTTGCTAGAATTTAAATGAGGTTATTAAAATAATATATTAAACTATGATGGTTAGTTTTTAACTTGAACCTTCTCCTCATGAGTTAGTGTCTCCATATTCATAGTGCACGAATTATTGTTTCTAACTCTAGGTCATGAGCAACATAGTTTTTCTCACATTCTTTTAAATTTTATGATTCATAGAAAATAACGTGACCATCTTGCATCAAAACTCCTCTAAGTCCTTCCAATGATGCACATGTGCATACACCATAGTATTTCTCTAAATCTAGTAGGTTTAACACCAAAGCTCGAGTAAGAAATTCTTTTAACAGTCGAAAAATTTCCTCACACTTTTGACTCCCAATTAAATTTACTCCTTTCTTCTGCAAACAAGTGATTGGATTTGCAATTTGATAAAATGATTCTATAAATGTCCTATAGTAACCTATCAATCCCATGAATGATATGACCTCTGCCACATTCCTAAGCGTAGGCCAATCTTCAATATCTCTTATTTTTATAGGGTCCACTGCTACACCTTCTTCAGAGATCATATGGACTAAACATAACAATATTTGGATAGAAAGAACGCTTACTAAGTATATTGTATAGTTGATTCTCTCTAAATATATTAAAAGTGACCCTAATATTCTCTCCATGCTCTTCTTAATATTTGGAATAAACCATAATATCGTCTAAAAATAGTATCATGAATTTATCCAAAAATTCATTGAATACCCCATTCATTAAGCACATGGATCTTGATGGTGCATTTGATAACCCAAAGGGTACTACAGTGCACTCATAATGTCGATACCTGGTCTGGAAAGCAGTCTTACTGATGTCTTCATCCTTAATTCACACCTAGTGATACCCGGATATAAGATCTATCTTGAAGAGCACATTTTCCCCTCTCAAATGATGAAAAAGATCATCAATCCTTGAAAAAGGATATTTATTTCTTATTGTGGATTTATTCAACTTCATGTAGTCTACACATATCCTGAGCATAGTGTCTTTCTTCTTGGCAAATAATTTTAGATCTCCCCAAGGTGAAATGCTAGGGAAGATGTACCTCTTCTTCAACAATTCTTCCAACTGCATCTGCAATTATTAAAGTTATGGGGTGCTCATCATGTATAGTGCTTTAGATGCAGACACTACCCTGGGTACTAGATTGATGGTGATATAGATGTCTCTTTTGGGATGAAAATTAGACACATCTTGGAATACATGTTCAAACCCATTGAGAATGGCCATTACCTCTGAGCATGGATCTATATCAGCTACCAATTATTCAGCGTGGATAATGTATAGTTGGCACCTTTTATGAATGTATTTCTTCAATTGTATTGTAGATATTTTCCTTACTATAATCGGTCTAGGTATGCCTTTTAACTTTACAAAATTTCCCTCCTCATCCAGGCAAGTCACAACCTTGTTGTGGAAATCTAGAATCGCATGATGCAACTCAATCCAATCCATTCCCAATCAAAATGTCATAAGATCTTATATGGATTATGTCCAAATTAGATTTGGTTTGTAACCGATTCATGGTAAAGTTATAGTCTTCTACCACTACTATAACTTTCCTTTTCATCATTGTATCTAATTTCACCAATCTGCGCTTATGCATTTTATGCTCACTAGTTTGCATATTTCAACCAAGTTAGTATTAAGATAACTGAATTTACCTCTAGAATCAATTGAAATTGACACTGGTAAATTGTTAATTTTACCTGCAATTTCTATCATTGATGGCCAATGATATGCTTGGAAATTTTCCAAAGACGCATTGATACACGAAATGTTACAAGCTACATCCCCCCACTGTAGATTCTTCCTTCAAATTATAAGCTCTAGAATCCTTGTTACTTTTCATAGGAAACTGCTGAGATAGTGGTCACCTCCAAACCTCCATCATTCAATCGATGTAGATTTCCATTGTCCTATGGGTTCATTTATCCTTGGTTCTAATTTCTAATGTGATTATTTCAAACACTTGAAGCGTTTTGGCTTACAACCAAATGACTTGAATCCCTTTTTCCTTTGTTCCTATGTAATACACCAAGAATTAATAATTTATTCTTAGTTTTTGCTAAAATATTTTATTTATTATTTTTGACACAAAATAAAAAAATAAAACAAATGTAATGAATTATTATTTTAGTAATAAAAGATATAGAAGGGGAGAGAAATGGAATAGTCGTTGAAGAGTGTTTGCTGATCCACAAGAGGAAAATAAAAGTGGTTGTAGCTACTAAGTGAGAACTCAAAATGTAGGAGGTATCTTCCCCAAAATTAGGTCACAATTCTTTGTTGAGTGCTAAAGAGAAGGACGATCGTAAATGACTAAGTCCTAGGAAAAATACTATATAATAGTATGTCCAATAGAAAGAAAGAGGCTAGCATTGGATGGGGATTGAATCTTATAATGAAAGAGATGGAGCATTAAGTGGATTTTTTTCTTTTGGTTCAACGAATAGGCTCTGGGGATCTGGAGCAAGTGATTTGCATGATCTAGGAGTTAGTTGTGTGGAACAACTATTCCAACTCTGTTTTCCCAGTAGTGGTGCCACATTCTTATTTTGTTGCTTATTATTGATTTTAGTTACAATAGAATGTGTATCTTAACTTTGAATTCAAGCTATACTTTCTAGGAAGGAATGTTTATGCATTTGTGTAGGACAAATATACATGTTTCTATATTATAATCATGTATGTACAATGTTAGAATATTTATTTATGCATCTTTGATCAGGCATCCATACATGAGTCAAATATTACTAGTAATGGGTATTACTATAATAATTAGTATTTTCTGAGCATAATCATTTAGATCTAGTTATTCTTGTTCTATTATGGCTTTGAATCTCAACACGAGCTTCTTTTATTTTTTGTTATCTGTAAACTTTTATGTTAAACTATTTTCCAGAATGTTAATTGATGGATAAATTTGGATGCTCTAGGAGTTGGTTGGGTGGAACGACTATTCCAACTCTGTTTTTCCAACAATGATGTCGGGTTCTTATTATATTGCTTATTATTGATTTTAGTTATAGTAGAATGTGTATATTAACTTTGAATTTCAGCTATGCTTTCTAGGCAGGAATGTTTATGCATTTGTGTAGGACAAATATCCATGTTTCTGTATTATAATCATGTTTGTACAATATTGTTAGAATATTTCTTTATGCATCTCTGATTGAGAGTCCATACCCAAGTGAAATATTGCTAGTAATGGGTATTACTGTAATAATTGGTATTTTCTGACCATAACTGTTTAGATATAGTTATTCTTGTTATACTATGGCTCCGAATCTCAACACCATATTCTTTTAATTTTTTTTATTGTGTGTAATTTTTTCTGCTAAATTGTTTTCTAGGATGTTAATACTGTCTTAAACTAATATAGAGTTAGATTTTGAAATCTAGTTGAGAGCCAAAATGCCTTAGAAGTTT
>LPNX010144566.1:79775-190573 GCA_001517045.1 Pseudotsuga menziesii | reverse complement strand
TATGCATTACAAAGAGGAAATTGTTAAACCATTAATCAAATTACCGTACATTGGATGTATCCCCTATCGGGTTAAGATACAAAGATATTATTAATTATTTCTTAAAACCTTGTTCAAAACAAGACTGTTCAGATCAGGATCTTTGGGATCAATTTAAATATCTATGGATATTTTAATCATGGAAATCATCAAATAAATGATTATAAATTATTCATCTAATCAATTATGGATCTACAAATATCCTATCTAATATTACACTAACAGTTAACAAACGGATTTTATGGGAATCGTTGTAATCCACATTATAGTTTTAAATCAATATGCCCCAACTATTCGCAACATATAATATTTCTTTCCCCATGCATGGTAATAATCCCATCATATATTGTTTCTAGGTATTAATAAAGTATATTAATAAAATATAAAAGAATCATACCAACTTACTCATGGAAGTAAGCCCATCGAAGGATGGAAACCATTGATTGAAACAAATAATGTACAAGT
Source organism: Pseudotsuga menziesii (assembly GCA_001517045.1). NCBI lineage: Eukaryota > Viridiplantae > Streptophyta > Pinopsida > Pinales > Pinaceae > Pseudotsuga > Pseudotsuga menziesii. The sequence continues at coordinate 190,069 of LPNX010144566.1, read as the reverse complement.
ATAACTACAGTATAATTAATGACATGATTTTTATTGAAAAATGCAAAGACGATAAGGGTCGTATTCGTCTAATTATATCTTAGACTATATCAAAAAATACAAATTCTTAAGTGCAGAAAGACAGTTTGTAGCAGCGTATTTCCAGGTAAAGTCAAAAGGAAATCCACAATCTGCAATTGTGGAAGGTTAATTATGGAGGGAAAATTCTAAAAAGTTAAAATACAACCCGCAATCTGCAATATGCAATTACATAAGTTTAATTGTGGAGGAATAATTCGAAAAAGTTAAAATACAACCCGCAATCCGCAATCCACAATTGCAGAAGATTAATTGTTGAAGGAAATTTCTAATAAGTTAGAATACAATCTACAATTTGCAATCCACATTTGCGGAAGGATCATTGTAGAAAGCTATTTGCAGAAGTTTCAATGTGGGAAGATAGTTGAAAAAAAATTAAAATGTAACCCGTAATCTGCAATCCACAATTCCAGAAGGATCATTGCGAAAGGTTAATTTGAAATTAGTTTAATGAAGACCTGCAATCTACATTTGCGGAAGTGTTATTGAGGAAGGATAAATTGCAGAAGGATAATTGCAAAAGGCTAACTTGTAGAATGATCGTTGCAGAATGATCACTACAAAAAGATAACTACGGAAATAATAGTAAACTTAGAAAATCATGATTAAATAGATAAATGAATTGGAGCCTAATTATTTAGAACTAAATTATGAGATTGAGGAAAGGTTGAACGATCTAGTAAAGTCAAGAATGAGCAATAAACTTTCAAATTTCAATAATTCCCTGTTACTATTAGGGACTTTAATAATGTGTCTTTAGATATATGTTATAAAAAAAAATATTATGGATTTTTTAGGTGTGTTACATCCTATTTTGTCTTCATATTACTTTTTTATATCTTGTTAAGGTCTTTCTTGTTCTTTCCTTGTTCATATAGGAACTTGAACTTCCTTATGCACGCTTTGAATGTAAGTGGCTCATCATAATTGATATGGCCTTTATAGAATGTTGGTAGGACACTAAGGAAACAATGGATTTTTATTTTATCCTCTTGAATAAAATGCACATAGCTTAACAAATCCAAATATATATTTTCATACTCGTCCATGGTCATGTTATCCAAATGGAGTTTAAATAGCTCAAGCATCTTCTTATCTTAATACTGATGTGATCAATATTCTTGCTTGAAGCATTTCTGAAATATTTTCTAGGACATCTTCCTCTCTTCGAGACCTTCTACTTGATTCAATTGTTCCCACCAACAGTAGGATTTTACCTGAAGTTTAAAAATGGAAATACTAGCTTCTTGATTTTGTGAATAGTCATGTAATTGTATATACTTTTTCATTTCTTGAAGCCACATCTCTGCAACTTCCCCATACTTCTCTCCATCGAAGGTAGGAGGCCTAAGTTTTCTTAGTTCACCTTGTAATACATTTTCATCTATTTTTCTTTTCTTCTATCTTTTATGGCTATGATTATGATAAATTTAACATTTCACATTTCCATGATGGCTACCCACTGAATGGTGTTGGGAATGCACATCCCAATCATTGGAATTTCGATACCTATCTGAAATTTCTTTGTTTAGGGAGTATTATCCTTCCCTTACCATCACTGAAGGTACTTGCTGCACTATCTACACTAAATTATGCATCAAATATTGGTTAATTTGATTATTTTGGTCCGTGTATGATTGAATATTTTCATCTCCTACCTGAATATTCTTTAATTTCTGGAACACTTCCTCGGGTTCCATTTCATATCGATGGCCATTAGACTCTGTCTTTGGTCATCATCCAATCTCCTTTCTTCTAAAACCTATGATATTTTAGGGCTCTCAACAATATTGTAATTATGTCGGCCCCACTACTATGGAAACTGAAAAACTACAAGGCATGGACAAACTATATTGTTCCAACATTGTGAAATTTATCTAGGTTTGTTAGTTCACAACTAAATTCATATGCATAATGTAATTTACAGTAACCACATTGATACATTTAATTCAATATTAATATAGATTTAAATAAAAGATATAGCACAATTCTCTTAATATGCAAACATATCCTAGAGACTAAGAGTTGAATCCTTAGCTTCAATACCAAGTTGTAACACGTACCCTGTGTCATACTAGACTTTGAAAAAATAAATTATATGAATATTATATGCATATTTGTTACATGCATAAACATGACAAGTGCATATTAAAATGCATAATTCTCATAAGTAAACAACATAATCTTAACTAAATCATAAGGCCCATATACTCTTATACAAATGTATAATAAACAAAATCAATCATAGTAAAAATATTGAGATTCATAAATGCTCATGGGACTATGTGTGTATGCACTTACAAAACATAAGTTAACCTTAGCTTTATTGTTAAGACACTACATTGACATACCCCTTTTATTTTATTCTTATAGCTCAGTAGAAAATTCCTTTAGTTTCACGAGGTGTTTAACGTACCTAAAAACATTAGGTTAAAACCACGGGGACTTCACTTAGTGAACCTCTCACATAGCACGTGCGATCGTGGGATATTAAAGAATACCCTTAATTTATAGAGATATTGACCCAAAATATTTTTGTTGAAACTCCCTTCCAATACTTAAAACCTCCTCCCCACCCCTTTTTATACCTCAATCCTTATAAACCACCCTACCCACCCCCACCTTAAACCCCTCACCCCCCCAATACCTGCAATATATTGGTTCAATTTTTTATCATTTTAAAACCCACAATATGAACTAACGTGATAGGATACTGGTCAACAAGTGAAGCTCCCATGGTTAAAACATGTAAATAAATCCACTCTTTTTAATATAAATATTATAAGATTTGAACTAAGAAATAATTTCCCGACCTAAGTGAACTCCAATAATGAACTTCTAAACAAGGACATAAAAACATTTCTCAAATAAACATTATCATTTTATTAATTCAAATGTTCATTAAGACAAGGAATTCACCCTTAAAACTTTACTGCACAAAAAGCACGACAGGTGGGGTTTCCAAAATATGAAATGGTAAAATATTTATTTATATTACGGTCCATGGTTTACCAAAACCACAATACCTCTAAATGAAAAATACCTAAAATAATGTGTCTTGGCACAAAGTATGGTTTATAACTATTTAAGTCTCAAATAAACATTATCCTTTTTATTAAGTCAAATGTTCATTAAGACAAGGAATTCACCCTTAAAACTTACCGAACAGAAAGTGCCACAGGTGGGGTTTCCAAAATATTAGCCTATGGTTTTTAATTCACCCATAAGGAATAATGTGTTGAGCATATCTTCGACACAAACATATAAACTTTATTAAGTAATTAATGGGTCAAACATATCTTCAACACAAACATTTAAACTTTATTTAATAATTACTGGGTCGAATATATCTACGACACAAACATCTGAACTTTATTGAATAAATAATGGGTTGAACATATATTGGACACACTCATAAAAAATTGATTAAATAGTTATTGGGTCAGATACATCTACTACACAAACAACTAAAATGTATTAAATAGTTAATCGATCATATATATTAGTGACACAAACAACTAAACTTTATTAAATAATTATTGGGTCAAGTATATCTACCACACAAACATCCGAACTTTACTTTGATGTTAATGGGAAGCATATATCTGCAACAAAAACCTATAAAGTTTGTTCAATAATTAATGGTTTGAATGTAATTCAAACGTTTATTTCACTAAGAGTTATTATTTTCCAAATAAAACAACTTCTACATATGATTTCAAGCACGAGAATTAAAATTATCTGCATGCAATGAATTTAACTGTGACTTGAATAAGGAAGTCACATTCATAAATTTTTTGAATAATTACTCAATAATTAAACTTGCACATATTTCATACCCATGATTTAATCAAAATAAAGCATGAATTTATACCTTGCATCCAACTTAGGAAATTTAACAAGGAAATCGTTCAAAACGTTTACGAGTCATTGATTTTTACCATTTCATAAATAAACAATTTCCAGGAAAATACACTTATTTGTAAAATAATTGAAATGTGAAACTGGTTCGTGGAAGCCATGATCCACTTGACCTTAATAAATTATTCTCATTATTCTCTGAAGAGAACTCCACCCCCAAGCTGAGACTCATGCATTCACCATAAATTCTCACAAGTCCCAAGTTTCTCTTGGATTTCCTCACTTGGCAACACAATTTACTGGTTTATTACCAAATCCATGCCAACTGTGCAATTCCTTCCTTTAGTTTCATTATATATAGAAATATATTGAAAACCATCACTGCATATGTGCTTATAATTATGCCAAAATATTTTCTTACACCGTTGTCGTATCCGTGGTGCAACTAGAGGAAAAAACTAGGAAAATTTATCCACCAAAAAGGTAATAGAACAAGTTTGGGTTTATAGGTTCACTACACCAACCTAAGTGCCAGAAATTGGTCAAATTGCACACTTCTCTCTAAAATGGGCTAGTTTTTATTGCCTCTAGTGATTCTAGTTGACCATGAATTTTATGTTTAGTAAAAATTCTCCTCAGTGCTATTGCATTCCCATGTTCAATAATACATTTTCTTCTTCTTTTCTTTCATGGTTTTTTTGTCTCTCTGTGACTACTATTTTTCCCAGCTCTCTTTCCTATGCTCTTTGTTTTCCTTTCCCCAAGGCTCCCCCAACCTTGCATGTCCTTGTCACCTTTTTGCAAAACGTCCCATTTTTCCATTAACTTCTTAACCCCCTTTCTAACTTCAAAAATAGGTTTAAGGAATTAATGAGAGAAAGTATCCATTTATCAAATATATAAGGTACGAAGATTTAAATAGGGTCATACTTATATTTTAGGCTATATGACGCCACCCCCTCGTGGAACTAGGGGAATACACGAGTCCCCGTTCATTCAGCGTGTTGGATCTTCCATTGCTAGCTTAAATTTAATACTAAAAAAACAATTAAAACATGAGTTCAGCCTTACAGGAACTCATATTATTTTACAAAATTACATGAACAAAACATTAGGGTTTCAAACCAGGGGTGCTACATTCCCCTCCCCCTTACATTATACACTGTCCTGAATGTTCATATTGTTCGTAATTTAAAATTAAACTTCAAAAAAGTTATTTTCATTTTATAAGTATTCAAAGAGATGGGTATATTCTTCCCTCATCTCATATTCTAGCTCCAAGGTCACTTCTTCAGTATTGTAGTGGGTCCGTTGGACCTTTACCTGTCTGATGGCCCTATTTTGAAGCGTCTTGGTTCTTTTTTCCAATATGCATATGGGATGAACCTATATTTCTCGTTCGAGTTGTACCTCTATTACCGATCAATTAAGAATATGCACTAGTACAAAATGAGGAATTAATGACTAAACAATGACTAAAATCCAGATATAAACGTCTATTTTTGAGTCGGTGACTAATAGTAGCTAATTTCCACTATCTTATAGCTTGTCTAACTTAGTCGTATTTCACTTAGTAATTAATAGGCTGAAATATTAGTCATTGATTTATTCATTTATTTACTCACGTATTTATTCATGGATTTGGTCATGAATTTAGTCACTCATTTAGTCATTGATTGCAATAATTAATGAAAAAAAATACAACTAAATAAACTACTAGATGATAACATATTAATGACTAAGCTAAATATGACTAAACATTAGTAGCTCTATAAGATACAGGAAATTATCTACTAATAGTTGTATATATGCGAATTTTGTCATTTTTCGTAGTCACAAATTTATGATAGGGCATGGAGGAATCAAACCACCAACCTCCTGCCTATAATTAGGCAGGTGCTCTACCATTGAGCTAGAACTCTTTAAGAAGTTATTATTGCTTGATAATGATGATATTCAAACAAATTTTGCATCATTCAAGCATACAAAATAATTTTTATCAAGTCACTATAGATCCATAATGGCTTACCTTGTGCTAGTCCTTCAAGTCCTTTTTGCACTTAATAAATGCATTTGAATGACATGGAGGAATATTACATTAATATGTTATGTATATATAGTAACTTAATAATAATAATTTTATATGCTTGAATGATGCAAAATTCAATGATGTAATTTCCCTTTTTTGGAATTTTAGAGAAAAGTGCAATTCAGGCAAAATTCGAGCTTAATTATTCATGACTCTAGAGGGTCCCAACTTTCACCAAATGGTCCTGAATTTGAAAGGATGTGGTATGGTGAGTGTTAAAAAATATCAAGGTGGTTTATGGATACTTTTTTCAGACTTTAGAGCTCTAAAACCTTGTTTTGGGCTGATGACAAAAAGGCCAAAAATTACTAGGAAATTGTGATGAAATTCCCCCTACGGTGTAGGTCAACTGTGCTTCCCAAATCATGTATGAACCTCCATAATTTGTAAGAAGAGTATGGGTATTGATGTTATAACTCATTTAATTTCATTACACATGGTTATTAGTTCTACAAATTGGTTATATAGTTGCACATTTGTTTGATAACTTTTAGTGAAATTGCTTATGGGGAAATTGCATAACTAGCTTGATTTTGACATATTAAAGGTAGATTTAAAGGTTAAAATCAGGATGTGACATATAGGGACCATATAAATATACTAATGGATCCCCCAAAAATATTAAACACCATATAAATCCATTCATACAAGTCTTCTATACAACTCATTCGGTATGGGAGTCAAATACATGAAAACTAGTGAATTAATAGCATGGAATTGCAAGAGTTTCACCTATGGATCTCTTGGATTTCATCCCACATAGCATAGAGAAATGAAACAGAGAAAAAAATAATATATTTCTATCATAACATCATCAAATGCATATAAAATCCCTCATACAAATATGATACAAGACTCCTTCAAGATTGAAGCTAAAGTCATGGAAACCAATGATTCAATGGCATGCGAATGCAAGCTTTTCACACATGATTTTATTGGATTTAGACCCATAGAGGATATGAAAACTAAATTACAGATTAATACGTCATATATGGATTTCCCAACATCATCCAACTCATAGAATATCCTTCATAAAATCTGGTATAAAACTACTTCAAGATTGAAGCCAAATCCATGAAGACTAGTGATACAAGGGCATGAGTATGCAATATTTTCATGCATGTATCTCTGATGTTTCAACTTACAGAGAATGTGGAAATAATACTAAAAATACATACATCATATATTGATTCCCCATAATCATAAAACTCATATAAATGTCCTCATACAAATATGATATAAAGCTACTTCAATATTGAATCCAAATCCATGAAAACTAGTTATTCAAGAGCATGGGGAATGCTAGCCTTGCATACATGTATTTATGATATTTCAAATTACAGAGAATATGGAAATGATATTAATTATACATACATCATAAATCAAATATTGGACATCAGCCATCCTCAGAAAGGAACAAGAATCATTCCAACAAGTGTGCCATCAAATGTGAGTGTGGGGAAATGGAGAAGAAGGAATGAGCGAATAGGGAGATAGATGAGAATTAGACTATATGGGACGTAAAACTAAAACTAAAAATCTTTCATTAAGCTCCAATTATATTTCTGACTGGCCTCTCCATCAACCAACTTTGAAAGGAATCCAACTCCCTCGAAATTGGTTCACAAGCAGGGAGAGTGTACACTCATCGTGCAATAGACAAGCAAAATCTATCCAAAATTCCAAAGACCAAGTAACAACTGATAAAAATATATTCTCCTTCCAAGTGTCTTCATGAACCCATGCCACATTATTTTATTATAATTTATCATTTATGTGACCCATTTAAATGTGAATATGGTAAAATAATTCCATTTTGGGTCCCATATCCCCTTCTTACAAATTTTATGTCTCCATCTCAATGAAGGGAACTAGTAGGTTGGTGATACATTATTTGCAAATAGTCTTATTTAGAAATTATTTAACCAGGGACATGAAAAATATTCCCCACTCAAGATTTATTGTCCTCAAGCGATTCCAAGTTTTTATGCTGCAATATTTTTCATATTCCCAATTGGCATCCTCATTTGGTAGTCCTTCCTTTGCACCAAGTACTATGTTATGGTTCTTCTCATTAACTTTATCTTGCTGCAATTTTAGTAGTGGAATTCATGTACTGCAATTTTTTGTTCCCAAAATAAAAGAGATGTGGATTGTGCATATTGATATATCATGTAAAATAACCACTAATACCAAAATGATTAATAAAATCCATAAAAAACAAATTTGTGCGAATAATATTTACCTCCATATTTTGGAAAACTTTTCTAAAATTTCACCCCTTTTAGTTTCTGTATAATTATTTGAAGTTGGTACTGAGTTACCAAACTTTGAGTTTCTTAATATTCCAAGAAAATATCATAGACGAACCACCATGCTTTCTGCTTCACTACTCTGATTACAATAATCTTCTCAAGTGGTGACTAAATCTCCAATGTTGCTTGTTGCCCCCAAAATTGAAACCAATGAGACACAAAATGATCCCAAGGTCCCATATGATCCTGATACATGCATGGTGTTAAATTCCTATGATGAAATTCCATGAAAACCAAGCATGTGAAAATTTAATCCATCTCTCAAACGGTCTCCCACATAGTAAACTGGAGCACTGCTCTACAAAGATGAACTCAAACAACTGAAGGTTGGTTTTCTTTCTCAAACCAACAATCAAAATGCTACTCCACATGACATGAAACCAAGCAATGATAGGATCCCATTGCTTGTATTGAACCCTTAAAAACATCACGAGTACAAAATATATATCATTAAAGTATGTAAAAGCATCATACAAAGGTACATCAATAAGGTACCTCATCAAAGAATCATTAAAGTGCTTGTACATCCAAGTAAGGAGATCATCATGTGGCCCATACAAACAAGCACCAAGTATTATATCATATCTTCACCAATGACATAGGTGAGGATACCATGTCCTATAATGCTTCTCCAAAATAATTTAAGATGGATCAAAAGTAAATTTCATCCATGTGTTCTTTCATCCAAGAAGTGAATGAAGAACCTCCACCAAAATATGAACCAAATAAAGAGCAAAGGAAACATGAAGACTTCAAGTTGATCTAAGAAGTCTCATCAATACACCCATGAATATGTATATCAGAATGAAATAAAAAAGGATGTTTTTTCCAACAATAATGTTATTCAATCGTATATCTCTTCATCCAAGTGTGGGATTAAGTTCCTCCAACATCAAATGGATTAGGCAAGGAGCAAGGAAAAACATCATGAGTCTCCAAGCGACTCAAGTGAATACCATAGGTGCATTCATGTAGATGTGTATCATCATAATGTAACAATGGGTTATGCTAAAAATGTAAAGAATAGGGTTCTCTAATCATGTCATCATCAAAAGGAGAGATATAAAGTCTATACCCTTCATGTGGCACCATAAAAAGGAAACCTTTCACCCATACTTCATTAGGATGAATGCTGCAAAATTTGGAAGTGTAGGATGTAGGAGAAGAAACAACACACACAAAGGATTATAAAGTGAAAAATATCCATCATATGAAGGCTCAATAAGGTAGGAACATGCACCTCCCTAAAAAATGTAAAACTTTTCCCATAGGTTGGTTCCAAGGTAGTGGAATCATGCACTTATTCAAAAAGTGTGCAACCATATTCAAGAGGAAAATCGAGTTTTTCTTCCACCACTAGTAGTGATTGGCTCTCATTAATATAATCTTCAAACACATCAAGAACCTGCAATTTTCAAGTTTCTCATGATCCATCATGTCATGAGAATCCTCAAAGCAATCTACCATATGGCAATCTGAAACATAGGAGGAAGAACAAGTATCTTGCAACCTCTCAAGAAGTTGCTCATTTTTAATTTTGATCTTATGAGTATATTCATTATTATTCAAGTAGGATTTATGTAACCATTCACTAATATCAATCACATTTTTTCTATAAAAAATCAAATACATGAAATTACCTTTGATCTTGCACATTTTTCCTTGAATCTTCTCCATGCCTTAAAGGAAGGATGGCTCCTCCAATGAAGAAACTTTCCAACAATAATTTAATACCAATGCTCAAGTGTCATGGAGTATTCTAAGGGCCTCATGGATGTCCCTTTAAATCATATTAAAATATCCTTCAATGAAGGATGGTTCATGAGATAGAACCTCCTCTTATTATTTCAGCTTGATTTGATCAACTTCTTGAAGCTCAAGTGGTGATGGGGAAGTTGATCTTGGTTCTTCATTATCTGTCACAAGATATTCATCTTCATGCTTATGAGAAATTTTTATTGCAACAAAATTTTCAAATCTTACCTCTATGTCACCAATATAGAGTTGTGAGCACCCATAAGTATGTACTCCTTCATAGTTAAATGATCCATCAGTAGATTCTTTTTTATTTGCACAACCCCCATCAATAAGCATTGTGTGCTTGTATTCACTTTCCTATTTATGTTCTTCTCTGAAATAACCTTTAGATAATTTATTCTACACTTAATGATTCTATTTTTCTTCCTTTAATGGTGTATCTAGGCTCTTTTCACAAGTAGGATGATTTTTCCCCATTTCATGTTCCACCAAACTTGTGGATTGTTGATTGTCCCTTAATGAATTCAAATTTGAATTTTTTTTCCTAAATGCATTCAACCAATAATAAAAGTATTCAAAATTAATTGTATTATTTTTCTTTCCATTATGGGAACTACTACTACCCTCCGCTTCCAGCTTACCCATAAGTTGAGTAGCCATCACTTCGAACACTTGCATAAGCTGCTTGGTCATACCTTCAAGAGCTGCATTAATGAGTTTCTTAAGGTTCTCATTATCCATATTATCATCCATATATTCAATAGGTTCCAATAACATGCTCTAATTATACCACTGCAATTTCCCTTTTTTGGAATTTTAGAGAAAAGTGCAATTCAAGCAAAAATTGAGCTTAACTAGTCATGAATCTAGAGGATCCCAACTTTCAGCAAATGGTCCCGAATTTGAAAGGATATGGTATGGTGAGTCTTAAAAAATACCAAGGTTTTTTATGGATACTTTTTATCAGACTTTATAACTCTAAAACCTTGTTTGGGGATGACGACAAAAAACACAAAAATTACCAGGAAATTGTGATGAAATTACCCCTAGGGTGTAGGCCAACTGGGATTCCCAACTCATGTACAAACATAAAAAATTTGTAAGAATATTATGGGGAATGATATTATAACTCATTTAATTTCTTGACACATGGTTATTATTTTTGAAAACTGGTTATATAGTCCCACATTCGTTTGATAACTTTCAATGAAATTGCTTATGGGGAAATTGCATAACTAGCTCGATTTTGACATATGAAAGGTAGAGTTAAAGGTTAAGATAAGGATGTGATATATAGGGACCATATAAATAATATAAATGGATTCCAAAAAAGTACTAAACACCATATAAATCCCTTCATACAAGTATGGTATACAAATTGTTCAGTATGGGAGTCATGTACATGAAAACTAGTGAATTATTAGCATGGAATTGCAAGAGTTTCACATATGGATTTATTGGATTTGGACCCGCAGAGAATACAGAAATGAAATTACAGAATAAAAAATAATATATGGCTTTTAAAATATCAGAAAACTCAGATAACATCCCTCATACAAATATGATACAAGACTCCAATATTGAAGCTAAATTCATGGAAACTAGTGATTCAATGCCATGGGAATGCAAGATTTTCACACATGAGTTTATAGGATTTCGACCCAAAGATGATATGGACATTAAATTACATATTAATACATCATATATGGATTTAAAAAAATCATACAGCTCATATAATATCCCTCATACAAATATGGTATAAAACTACTTCAAGATTGAAACCAAATCCATGAGAACTAGTTATTCAAGAGCATGGGAAATGCGAGCCTTTCATACATATATTTATGATATTTAGACTTACAGATCATATGGATATGATATTATATATCCATAAATCATAAATCAAATCTTTGGAATCAACCATCCTAATCAAGGCACAAGTATCACTCCAACAAATGCGCCATCAAATGTGAGTGTGGGGAAATGGAGAAGAAGGAATGAGAGAATAGGGAGATATATGAGAATTCGACAGTATGTGACTTAAACCTAAAAATAAAACTCCTTAATTAATCTCCAATGATATTTCTGAATGTCCTCTCCATCAACCAACTTGTAAAGGAATCCAACTCCCTCAAAATTGGTTCACAAGAAGGGAGAGTGAACACTCACCGTGCAATGGACAACCAAAATCTCTCCAAAATGCCAAAGTATTGTTAAAAAATGATAAAAATATATTATCCTTCCTCATATAATCATTTTATTAAATTCATGAGGACTCCTAAGTTCTAATTTACCACCATTAGATTCCTCCAACTCATCTTAGTGGTTTAGTAACTCTCATGACACTTGTGTTCCTCTTCATCCTCCAATTCTTTCCCCAATTAGAATGGATGCCTCTAAATACCAAATTCGACCTCTTGGTGAATATTTTTATCCCTGACATGTCATATTTTTCATATTTTAGCAATCAGGTCTGAATTTGTCATACTTGTCATAGAATCTTCCATCATTTGTTGTCATAGCGTGCATAGAGTCTCCTTCCAAGTGGCACACCTTGTCTTCTAGTCTCTTCCTCTTTCATGGGAGTTACCCTCCTTTACCAATTTGAATTAAGTGGATAATTATATGATATTTTACACCACATAACCATCCAATAATTTTATATTACCCATTTGTTTGAGTTTGTATGAATATTATGCCAAGTGTGCGGGGAATCTAATAACCCGGAGGATCCACAAGCTTTCAAGTGTCTTCATGAACCCATGCCACATTATTTTATTAGAATTAATCATTTATGTGACCCATTTAAATGTGAATATGGTAAAATAATTTCATTTTGGGTCCCATAGCCCCTTATTACAAAATTTATGTCTCCATCTCAACCTAGGTAACTAGTAGGTTGGTGAAACATTATTTGTAAATAGTCTTATTTGGAAATTATTTAATTGGGGACATGACAAAAAATACCATAAATTTATAGGAATGACAAGCATGCATCCAATCATAAACTATCTACTGATTCATCTAGAGTCATGCCAAGATATCTTAATTTGACTAAAATTTCATAAGTAACTTGACGATAGTGGTGGATGATGTGATGGAAAGGAGAATTTCAGCTTATATAGAAGCAAAGTATGAGAAAATGGGGCAACTCATCACCCAAAATATATATAGAATAGAAAAACGAAATATACAACTAATTAAACTTTACATCAAGAAGAATGGGAATTAACTCTAAGTACTCTTATCCACTAGATAAATAGAAATGAAATGAGATGAAATATTAGCAACAATACCTTTGAGTTTGATTGTTGACAAGAAGTATGAATACTTATGTGATCATTTTATTTAGAGGTGACATAAACAACCACTAACCTGCAATCAAAGCAAGAAACCATGTTCATATTGATATATAAATAAAATAAAATAAAAGTTAAAGATAGACTATGTCAATCCCACTATCATTTATACCTCTAAAGAGAACTAGTAAATCTCCCACAATTGTTCAACTTTGTCCAAAATGCCCACTTGAAATGCCACTATTTAAACAATACAAAAATAAATTGAAAACATGAAAGTAGTAATTTACTCTACCTATCTAATGAATGCAAATTCTCATAGTTGTACAATATAATTAGTCAAGCACATGCAATAAAATTATAGATGGACAAAAAGAAGAAAACAATGTGGTGTGTAGGTATTGTGGAAGTCCAAGCTAGATAGATCTTGTGCATGTGTCCATAGCTCTGTGGTTGAGCTCACTAGCTTAGAAATTCTTCATTTCCACTTCCTTAGCATCCTAATAAACCCAATCATAGATTGGCTTTCGTGAACCTTTATGTGTATTTGGCTTTATGTGAGTCACTGCCTTAGTATCCTGATAAACCCAACTATGGATTGGCTTGGATGAACCTTGGTGTGATTTTGGCTATGTGTGAGCCTATTGTTCCCTATTTCCTTGTAGAAATCATGCCCAACTCGAGGGTGGAAGTTGTGTTGAGAGAGTGATGAGAACAACTGGCCTATGGTTGGGTGGAACGTTGCAGCGACATAGCTAGTTGCACAGGAAAGCTCATTTTCAATATAAGTATTCTCTTGTATTCATTCTACAATGTAATTGTTTAAGAATTATTATGAATGTATTGAATGCTTGTTAGAAGTTCAAGTAGAGTTACTTCTATAATATTTTCCTACCTTATATACAGCTGCATATGCCTTTTATTTCCAATGCATTGTTCTTATGTTCATGGGGCTAGATACTCGGTTATAGATTCAAAATGTGACTATCTTAAGTGTTTCCGCACCCTAGAATTTGCCCTTTGGAATGCGGAAGGTGGAAAAAGAAAAAAAATATAAGTTTAAAGTGGTCTCTGCACCCCGGAATCTACACTGCGGAATGCGAAAGACATAAGGTGAAAAAGATGAAACCAAAGAATATGGGTTTTCTGCAACTCGGATTCTTCCCTGTGGAATGCGGAAGGCGGAAACTAAGAAAGGAAAATAGATTGTGAGAGGGGATTCTGAATTATGGAATCCACACTATGGAAAGGTCATGTTAAGTGCAGAAAGGTATTTTCTAGTTGTGGAAAGGATCTCTTAGCTGTGGAATAATTGTTACAGTAACAATTAAGATTAAGCATGAGCGATATAGGAGGATACACGACACATAACTTGTATGAAATAAATTGGTTTCTTTTATATATGATTTTTTTTCCAGGTTGTATGGGTATGTTACAAAGTGGTATCAGAGCCCACATGTTACAACACCGGGCCTAAATGGGATACATTGAATAGTTGCAGAGAGAAAACTGCAGCGAAACAAGCCGAAGGAGACAATCATTGATTGTGAGAAAATTTTATGTTTTGATAACTTGTCAATAGAGGATTTTACCAAATGCAGGCAAGTAATTTATAAATTTCTGAGAATATCCTGCAGCTAACAATTGTGTTTATGAACACATTTTGCAGAATCATAGTCACCTCAAAGGAAGCATTCCACATAGTGTGGTTTGGAAAGCTTGGTCTCGGTTGGGCCAATATGATCATCATGGATGATGCATAATATCCTTACGAGGCAGATGCCATGCGGAAAAAGATACAGGTTGAGAATGCTGAAATATAATCCAATGGGAGAATAAATCAAGAGACTCCCCCAATTATTGCAGCCACCATGAGGAGCCTAAGGGTGGAGATGCAAAGTTGTAGAGAAGATAATGAAAGGATGATTAAATCTCAGGAAGAACAAAATAAGTTGAATGCATCCATACTACAAAGTTTGATAGACATCCAAAGGTAGATAAAATCTAGGCATCAGACAAGAAATACAGAAGGGAGTGGGAGTAGCTTAAGGAGAAATTATCACAAGAGGTCTAATAACTTAAGAATAGCTTCTAGAGATACAACATATACTCCAGAAATGTCTTCTAGTGGATCATCTGAATCAGAATAATTGGTTGGGGGTTCAAAATATTCATCTCACAAAAGAAAGAGGAAGAGGAATTACAAGAACAATTTGCATGGGGAATTTAAGAGGGAAAATCCTCCTACATTTGGTGAGGTAAAATCTGGTCAAGAAGCTGAAGCTTGGATTCTTTGGAAGAGAAAGTATTTTCAAGTCCAATACTACTCTGGAAATATGAAGGCAAGGGTATCCATCTTCAACTTAAATGGAAGAGCATCTATATGGTGGGAACACCATAGGAAAGTGAATAAGATCAATGAAAGAAAGATTATGTGGAAACAGTTCAAGAAATATTTCAAGCAGAAGTACCTCTCTAATAGTTACTATGACGATAAGATTAAAGAGTTCCATGAGATGACACTGGGACAATTGACCAGGGAAGAATATGAAAACAAATTTCTGTAACTACTGAGGTATGTCAGGTATATTCGAGATAATAAAGTGAAAATTTAGTGCTTTCTAAGTGGGATACCCCAAGCATATAAAGATAGGATCAAATTTGATGAACCTCGAACTCTGGAAGAGGAAATACGGAAGGCGAAGTATTTATATGATAAAAACAAAAGAAGACCTGATTTCCATAAGGCATGGAAGGACAAGAAGAATGATAATTTTGACCAAAGGAAGAAAGGTTTCAAACCCTCTCACTTCCGAAATTAGCAAAGGAAGCCATCACCAGTCGTGACTAAGCCAGACAGGATGATGGGAGACAATCCAAGAGATCTAAAGGAGTCAAGATGACCACTTCAACGTTGGGGATGTGGATGAGACCATATGTTCATGAAATACCCGCATCAGAATGGGAATGTAAGTCAAGTTCATAACATCTAAGGAGCTGAAACTGTGGGTCAAGTGGCAAGGACCATCCCTAGAATATATGCAGCACTAGAGGACCGCTAGGAAGATCATCAATCAACTATGGTTGAAGTTGAAGGTAATATTTCTAAGCAATCTATTTCTATCTTGATTGACCCTTGATCTACTCACATTTATATCACCCCTAAAATTGTTGATATTTGTGTTTTTAAGAAATTAAAGTATAGCAAATCATGGTTAGTTCAACTAGCCACTGGAACCAAGAGAAACATTAGTGAAATTATTGAGAAATTTCCATTATATATGGATGGGATATTCACTTATGCAAACCTGAATGTTCTGTCACTTGGTTCCTATGATATTCTCATTGGAATGGACTGGTTAGAAGCACATAGGGTTAAACTTGACTGCTACAACAAGATATTTGAATGCATGGATGAAGAAGGAAAAACAAGGGTTGTAAGAGGAATTCCAAAGGTGATTTATATTAGGCAAGTTTCAGCAATGCAGTTGAAGATGTTATGTAGGAAATGTTTCGATTGTATGCAACCCATGTTTTGGAGGAAACAGAAAATGAGCCTCCTAAGTTGAAGGACTATCTGGTATTTGAATTAATTCAGGGATTTTTTTCCTGATGAGATTCCAGGACTTCATCCAAAGAGAGACATTGATTTTACAATTGAGGTTGTGGCAGGAGCCGCACCGGTGTCCCAGAAACCGTACAGGATGAGCACATCAGAAATTCTAGACTTGAAAATGCAATACAAGAGTCATTGCAAAAGAAATATATCAGGATGAGTGTATCCCTGTGGGGAGGACGAGTTCTATTTGTGAAAAAGAAAGATAGTAAACTCATGTTATGTATTGAATATAGTAATTTGAACAAAGTTATTGTGAAGAATAAATACCCATCACCTCGAATTGATGACCTTTTTCATCAAATGAGAGGAAAAACGATATTTCAAAAATTTAATTGAGGTCTGGTTACCATTAGGTAAGAATCAAAGAGGAAGATATTCATACGAAAACCTTTAGAACAAGGTATGGGAACTATGAGATTGTGGTGGTACCATTTGGTCTCACAAATGCACCAGCTACATTCATGTGTCTCATGAATAGTGTTTTCAACAAGTATCTGTACAAGTTTGTTCTTGTCTTACTATATGAAATTCTCATTTATTCTAAGAATGAAGAAGAGCACGAAGAACATTTGAGAATTGCATTGCAATTTCTAAGGGATAATAAGTTGTGTGAAAACTTGAGAAAATGTGACTTTTATAAAGATAAAATTCATTATTTGGGTCACATTATCTCAGGCAAAGGAATATCTGTGGACCCTTAGAATATTGAGGCCATTATGAATTGCTCAACTCCAAGAAATGTGACAGATGTGAGATCCTTTATGGGAATTTCCAGGTACTATAGGAGGTTCATTCAAGGATTCTCCAAGGCCACACATTCAATCAGTTCCTTTCAAAAGAAGGGGATAAAGTTTGAATGGAAACCAAGATGTGAGGAAAGCTTCCAATGATTGAAGAATATTCTTATAAGTGCACCAATTTTGAAAATTACAGACCCAAAAAAATACTTTGTGGTGTGCTCCGATGCATGCAATCAAGGACTTCGAGGATTTCATATGCAAGCCAACCATGTGGTATTCTATGAGTCAAGAAAGTTGAAGGAGCATGAGAAGAACTATGCTGCTCACGATTTAGAACTTGCAACCATAGTGCATTCTCTAAATATGTGTAATGGGAAGGAAATTTGAGCTAAGGACAAACCATTGTGGTTTGAAATACTTGTTTAATCAACCAATTTTAAATGCTAGAAAATCTAGATGGTTGGAATTTTTGTGTAAGTTTGATTTTGAAATCAAACACATAAAAGGAAAAGAAAACAAGCTGGGTGATGCACTCAACAGGAAGGTACATGAAATGCATGTGGCATCTTTTAGTACTTGCTAACCAGATCATTAGAGGAAATTTGAGGTCTAAAATGGGCCTCCTAAGGAAAATAATAAAATAATAGTTAAAATAATAAAATAATAGTTATTAATTTTGGAGGAAGAATGAAAAGAACTACTTTTTGTGTTTGTATTTTCGACATATCTCCCTATCTTTTTACTCAAATTTCAAGAGGGAGATCTTGTTGGATGTGGAATTTAATTCTGCATCCAATGAGTACCCACAATGCATACTTTTGACAGACCCCGCTACCTCAACAAAAGAAATACTTGAAAAAATGTGATGATGACATCATCATCACATTTTTTCAGGTATTTCTTTTTTTTGGGGTAGCCAGGTCCATCAAAAGTATGTAGTGTGGGTACTCGTTGGATGCAGAATTAAATTCTGCATCCAATGAGCTCTTCCTCTTGAAATTTGAGTAAAAACACAGGGAGATATGTCGAAAATACGAACAAAAAAATAGTTTTCTTTTATGACAAATATGTCAATTCAACCATTATGGTTGACTTAGTTTATTAAAATTCTATTGGTTCTTGAATTCCAACTCACAAAATTGATTGTTGGTGCATTTTCTTATAAGACCCATTTTAGACCCCAAATTTCCTCTAATGTTTGAGGCAGCATATTATTAACCATATTGTTGAGGCTAAAGTGTATGTGCAGATAAAGGACAAGTTGCAGTAGAAAAACCTTGAAAGGAAGTATGAAGGATATCAATTGGAAGGAGATGAAATTCTTACTCATAAGAATAGAATTTATATTCCAAATGTGGCATATTTGAGGAGGATTGTTATGGATGAAATCCATCAAGCTCCATATTCTGGTCACCCAGGATATTAGAAAACAATTGCTATAGCCAGAAAGTAGTATTTTAGGGTGAGAATTAAAAAGGACATTTGCTGAGTATATTTATTAGTGCATGAAATGTCAGTAGGTGAAGGTTGAACATCAACACCCATCAGGTTTGTTGCAACCTTTGTCAGTCCCAGAATGGAAATGGGAAGTAATTTCCAAGGATTTTATTACAAGGATGCCAATGACTATGAAACAACATGATTCCATCATGGTTGTGGTGGAGAAGTTAACAAAGAATCACATTTTATATCGGTCAAGTCCACTTATAAAGCTAATGCCATCGCAAATATTTTCAAGAAGGAAATTTTTAGATTGCATGGATTTCCCAAGGAAATAATTTATAACAGAGATACCAAGTTTAATTCCAATTTTTGGAAGGGTCTTTTTGCATATTTGGGTAGAAAGATGAAATTTAGCACCACCTACCTGTTAGTTTTTCATCACATTAAGCTAGCATTAAGATCTTAGGATCTTTTCACTGAGAGAATAACAAGTACAGCAATAAAACATAAGCACATCACAAGAGACAAGAGACACAAAGAGTTTTCCTCAGGGAAACCATAAAGGAGAAAACCCCGCAACTTCCTCTAAGATAGAATCAACACCAAAACAGTAAGAGATCTCCCAAAACAGCAGTAGTCTTCTGTCTTCTGTCTAGGCCCAAAATTTCCTTCTTCAAAAGTGCGCCACACTTGAGAGAGCAAGTGATGTATTCCACAAGTGATAAATAGAGAGTCTCTCCCTCTCTATTTATATTCTTCCGTTGAATTGAAGTGCACTCAATCATGTCGGCCCAACTAACAATTACTTACTCGAGCCTACACCTTAATTAGTGTATAATAACTCAAGTGCCCTATGTTAAGTCAGTAAATTTTCCTTCAATTTTGGTTTGACTTCTTTGATTTTTGGTTTGTTTTTCATTTTATTGGAAGTAAGTTTGTTTTAAGTCTCATTTTTAGTTTCCTTTAGGAACTTTTTAATTGATTAGATGGTTTTTGAGCTTTCTTTTTATAGATTTGATTTAATTTTTGGTCCTTTGTTTTGTAAAGGGGTTAAAGAAAAAGTCATGTTATCAAATAATTGATTCATAAGTGTTTATTTGGAGAACCCCTAATCATAATTTTCACCCTAGCAGCTTTAAAACCTCCTACATATTAGCAGAAAGCTGAAAAATAACGAAATTTTAACACTGGACATATTCTTGTAGTGCTGGACAAAAATTTAACAAAGGGCGCGCTACAAGAATAGCGCGGCCCTCTTATTTTTCAATTTTCATGCAAGTTTTTATCATGATTTCGATCTGGGAATGACTAATCATATATGGTGAGTTGTTTAATATGTGTAAGCTGCAGTTTCAACACGATTCCCGGTGGTTTTGAGTCTTGAAACACATCATGCCCATCATTTCCTATAATGCGGGATTGGTTTGACAGTTATCATCAAATTTCGGTCTGAGCTGGCACGATTTACCTTTCACATGCACTATCAGAGGAAAGGAGGGATCGTTTCATTACACTGATGGAGAAGATGGCCTCCTCTTCAAAGGTCTGTAGAGGGTAAAGTTCTGGATACTGGCGGCATGTTAGAATAAAGTATCGCTCTTAATGAGTGCCAGAAAGCAATGAGAACAGGCTACCTTTCAGCCTTTCCCTCCGAGTTCTTTGATCGTTTTGAAGCCATCGAACCTGTTTGGGAACCATATTATAATATTCATGAAATAATGACAGGACTCCTAGATAAATTTGAGTTTGCTGGAAATGCTCAAGCATTTAATATGACAGAGTGGATGGCTGAATATTTCTACAATCGTGTACAAAATGTTATTTCAAAATACACAATAGAGCGACACTGGTATTCCCTTAATGAGGAGGTGGGTGGAATGAATGATGTTCTCTACCGCTTATACACACTATCGGGAAATGATAAACATTTGGAGCTCACACACCTGTTCGATAAGCCGTGTTTTTTGGGAATGCTAGCTGTTTAGGCAGACAGCATATCTAGATTTCATGCAAACACACATATCCCTCTGGTTATTGGATCGCAAATGCGGTATGAGGTCACTGGTGATCCACTTTACAAGGAAATTAGTACCTTCTTCATAAACATCGGCATGACTGATGGAGAGTGGGACCTAAACATAGGAAACGCGACTTTATTTTCTGATTAGATAACATCTGTTCCTCCTGAATTTGCTTCTCAATTATTTACCTTTAGTCAAAAATGGAAGATGTCTGGTTCGAATGAATCCAAAAACAACACCCTTGTAATAACATACAACAATATTTCAAAAACAATAATAATGGATTCTTTTCCAGAGAAATGGACAGATGAGGCAGCTCATGCTACTTTCAGAATTGTAGATTCTAATGTAGAGACTAGCCGTAAAAAGATAAGAAATTCAGATTTAGCCATGGATTTTGTGGGAAAGACAGTTTGTCTAGAGCTCTTTAATCATCCTGGAATGGTTATTGCACATCAGGGAATCAATAACAATTTGACTGTTTCACAGCAAGGTTAGGTCAGCCTGGCAGATAAAGAACAGTGTTCCTTCAGGTCTTGCATGGCATTGTCTGTGGACAGGGCAACCATTTTGAAAGTACTCCCAGGATTGGATGGGAATAATAATTCTCTCTCTTTTGAGTCTGTAAATCTTCCTACTTGCTTTCTCCATGGAGGGACAAGTTATCAGACTGGACAATCTGTTCAATTGCAGTGCAAGCCTACAAAAAGGGATTTGGATTTCAACCGTGCAGTTAGCTACAATGCAAACAAAGGGCTCAGTGCATATAATCCAATTAGTTTCATTGCCACTGGTTCAATTTGCAGGGCATCACATATAAAAATAAACCTATTTTCACTCATCAAGAATGGATTGCAAGTAACCTATACAACTTTGATGAGAGCTTTCTGAAACCTCAAATTTTTTTATCCCTCTGTTTCTTATGATGATGAAGAATTGGATGCATGGTGTGTTGAAGCAGACAGGTGGGCAATATTATTTTTCTTTGGAGTATTAGAAGAGCATCACTTATCACAAATACTCATTTAGGTGGTTCAGAATCATGCATCTGAAATTTCAAAACGTGTGTATAACTCAAGCTGCATGCCTGATAAGTTGATACTTCTCATTTTAAGTCTACTGAAACAATGTCAACATCAAAATGGAGTGGGTCATCCAATAGATCTGGGACTAGTAAGCCATAATATTAGTGGAGGACCTGGGATTTCCAGTTTAGCCAATGATGGAAATGTAGTAGGTTCTTCTCCTGTAAGGCTGCCAGAAAACATAGTAAACATAGAAGGAAAACTTTTGAGATTGAATTCTGGATATTTGAATGATGACAGATCACATTGGGACCTGAATACTGTGAGGGACAAATGGGAAAACCCACCAGAGGATCTACTTTGAGCTCCTGGAGCAGATTCTTCTGCAAAGATACCAGGAAGATCTCTAAATAACAAGAATTCTGGATGTTCAGAGGATAGTCATGTCCAGGTAGCAGTTGCAGAATGGAAGGGCGATCATAGAAGTTTAGAACAAAATATGGTCAGAAAGGGTCCAGCAGTTGCAAAAAGCCAATGAAGAAATCCAAAACTTTCTCCAGGCTATTTAAATATCATAAACAGAAAATGACACCATGTTTTTGTAATATTAACAAATTCTGAAGATGTATGAGACAGTAGAAACATAATTCTGCTCTATTTTTCCTGTTTTGAGTCATTGAAGTAAAATGCTTACCATGAGCTAAGGGAGAAGAATTTTTGAAAACAAAAAGAGGTTTTTGTTCCTAGGATACCCATATACAAAAACCTCTCTCATTGTTGCAACAGCTGTCAAGGTTCTAAATATCCAATTAAATCTTTGCAGCCTATTTTTCAGGGTTTTTAAATATTTAATATTTTCCTGTTTTAGTGTTCATTTTGCGGGGCAGATTCTGATAGATTGGAGATGAATTTTTTAAAACCAAGAGAGGTTTTTGTCCATAATGGACCCATATACAAAAAAATCTCTCATTTTTTACACAGGTGTCACCAATTAAGAGATATGGAAGCTTCTTTGACACCTATTTTCCAGAAATTCGCCATATTTGCCAGGAATCCGATTTGCTATTTTTAGTAAATTAGTTGAGTTAGTTAGTTAATGTAACTGCTGGGTAGTTTCAATTTCGACCTAATTAAGGGGAGATGGAACTACTTCTTTGTAACTATTTAGAGAGGTGAGAAAGACATTGTGAGGGTTCTGATTTTTGGGAGCATCAGGAGGTCTGCTAGCTGCTTGTACTTTTAGACTTGTTCAGAGATAGGTACTGTAACTCTCATATGCATTTACTGATGAAATAATGTGATATATGACTCTTTCCCCTTCATTTGGTCTGTATTGGCTTTGTTAGTGAGATTGTTTAGCTTCTTAAATGACAAATTCATTGCTGGTTAATGTGTATTTCCTGGTAGTGCTTGTCCTTTATGTATGAACTTCAGTACAGTCTTTATGTTGGATCTTTGTGATATGTTATGCATCTTTATCAGTTTTATGTTTATGATTTAGTTGTTACTTGTCTTTTGAATGTATTCCCTACATGTTCTTGAATATTACAACCAAAAACACATAAAACAAAACCCTAAACCCTAGTTGAACTGAGTTTTACTCTTGAGATTGTGTTGGCTTGTTCCCCTAGCCTTAGGAACAATTTCTGGCACAAACATCTTTGGCGCCGTTGCCAGGGACGAAGCTGAAGCATATATTCCCTGGGATACTCATATATTTTACTGGTTTAAAAGGTGGACTTAAACCAGCACTTTTTAAAGGCTATTTTCACCAAATATGACACAATGGCAGCTAGAAGAATTAGAAGGTTTCAGTCATCCCTAGCTTTATACAGTCCTAATTAATTTGAACCACTGTCACTCCTTTCTCTTTCTAAGAAGAAGAAACAAAATTTGTCTTGACAAATTGATTGGCGACTCCACTATTTCAAAATGTACGGGCCAATGTCCATGGAAGCTATTGTGGCTCGAAGGTTTGCCCCTTTAAATTTTTCTGATATTCCAGGTTTTCCAAATCCAGTACCTACTATGGATGTTTGGGGAGATTGTCTGCAACGGTTTAGAGAAAGAAAAAAGGATAATCCTTCAGATCACCTCATCAAATTTCATCAATGTATGGTCCAGTTAAATATCCAGCATGAACATGTGCTCATGAAGATGTTCATGTATTCACTTGAAAAA
This sequence comes from Pseudotsuga menziesii, assembly GCA_001517045.1. Lineage (NCBI taxonomy): Eukaryota > Viridiplantae > Streptophyta > Pinopsida > Pinales > Pinaceae > Pseudotsuga > Pseudotsuga menziesii. Next base: position 165,640 of record LPNX010144566.1, on the reverse strand, counting down.
GATGCACGAGATTGGTATTTTTGTCTTCCCGCTGCTAGCATCTCCTCACTAAAAGAATTCCACACATGCTTTCGGAAGCATTGTAAGTATCTGTACCCAGCTGAACTCTTTTTAAAAGATTGTTGTGAATAGGCTGATGTTTATCATACAATTTCTGTTTTAAAAAACCATGATGATGAGTACAGTCAAGAGTTCAAAACATGTCATAAAGAAGTTGAAGATTCAGAATTTGTTGAAGATGAGAACGTAACATTTTTAGATACTGCTGTCAAGGAAGAGGATATTGATAATCTACAGGATGATGGCCATAGTATAGATGCTTCAAACAGTTATACATCCACTACCTTAGATTCTTATCAAGATCATATTGCCTCCTTTGAAAAATTGAAATATGATGAACATATTGAAAGTTCAACGAGTGAAAGTATTAGAGCAACAATAGATGTTGAGAGCAGCCCACATCTTCCAGATTTGCAGACCAGGGAAAATTGCAATATCCATGTGGAACAAAATTTGCAGGGACTGCCTAATCTTCAGTTTGAAAACCAGAAATATATTCTTTCTCCTTATCAATATTCTATTTCAAATTATGATGAGCAACGAGGTGGGGATTTTCCAAATCTGTTTCATGATGTTATTGTTGATCCTGTTATTCAAGAAGCTTCATATCTGTCATCAGGATCTTATCTTGATTCTCCTATATTCGACCAAGATGGTGATGAAAAAGGAAATGATAAGGTTTGTGAAGACTCATTTTTTATTCAAATTTCATCTAGCTTTTCTTTTCAGCCGAGAGATGATCAAAAGAGTATTGATGCTTGTCATAAATCTGTTGAAAATCTTTCTAGTCTTGATATATCCCGCAAAGATATGATTATTGGAAAGGAAATTGCTTGCTGTGTCAAGCCAGCATATCATCTTGATGAAACCAGATTACAGGAATATCAGCAGGAAGCAGTTGATTCTTTTGGTTGCAGAAATGAAAGTTATGTTGTTAAGGAAGATCTTCATGATACAAATGGTTATAATGAGAATTATATATCTGTAGATGCATCAGATCTTATCTCTGTTGCACATACTGCCTTTGATGTGTATGAACAATCAGTTACAAAAGAGGATTGTTCCCAAATTTTTGAAGAGGTTTCTTATGACATTTTTTCTCCTGTGATTCGTGAGAAGGATTTGAAGATTGCCTGCCTTTCTTTACCAGATACAAATTTTTTTTGTTCACCTATCTTTGATGAGTATGCTGCTGAAGAGAATATTCTACATTATGATCAAGAAATTGCTGATGCACATCACGATAGCCATGAGGATGCTATTAACAATGTATCAAATTCATTTATTAAAGATGACTGTCATGATGATCAGATTGTTCCTTTCGAAATCTTTAAAGATGATGATCAGATTACTCCTTCTGAAAACTTTGAACACATTGAGCATACTGGCATATTAGTAGAAGATAGTTTCAGATCTGCAGAAGATGAGGAGGACAGCCTATCATTTTCAGATTTGCAGGGACTTCTTGATTTTCAGCTAGAGAACAAGGTTCATGATCAAGAATGTGTTGATGCAGCATATGTTATGGGCGGTCCACATTTTCAAGACTTGCAGATTGATAGATCAGCAAGTAACAGTTTCACATCTACAGAAGATAATGAGGGCAGCGTTCAGTTTTCAGATGTGCAGACACAGGGAAATAGCATCAAATCTGAAGAGGAGCAGAAAGTTTCAGATCATAAATTCAATTTGTATTTTCCTTTAGCAGAGATCAAGCAGTTTACATTCGGTATTGAAGATTGTGAAGGAAAAGAAGAGCAGCTGCAACATAGTCAATTGGAACAATAGATCAAGGAGGTATTCTTTTATGATTTTGAAGACCCTGTTGCTGACTTTTTAGATTCTCTCAGCAGCATAGATGTTAAGATATTTCTGTCAGAAGGAAATTGTCTTTATCATTTACTCATTTTTTTTTCTGTATGAGATGGCCTTCATTACTTTTCGAGTCAAGATTCTGCAGGGTACCTGTAAATAAGTTTCTGACATGGCTTCATTGGAAGCATGATTTTAGTTGATCATTCTGCTCCTAATGGTTAGATGTAGGAGTAGACAGAGGAATAAGCTCTTCCTATGAGCAGTTAGATCTTTTTCAGTTTGGTTCAGTTCATGAATAAGCAGAGCAGGCTGCATGTAAGCTACAGATGGGATACAGGTTTTCAGTGAGATCAGTACTGAAGGCTTGATGAATCCATAGCCCAATGGAAGTTTATAGACAACTAGATAGAAGACAGAGGGCACTGGTCTACAGGTTCTTGAAGCCTCACAGGGAGGACTTCATCCCGCAGCTGGAGCCAGATGTTAAGTCAGTAAATTTTTCTTCAATTTTGGTTTGACTTCTTTGATTTTTGGTTTGTTTTTCATTTTATTGGAAGTAAGTTTGTTTTAAGTCTCATTTTTAGTTTCCTTTAGGAACTTTTTAATTGATTAGATGGTTTTTGAGCTTGCTTTTTATAGATTTGATATAATTTTTGGTCCTTTGTTTTGTAAAGGGGTTAAAGAAAAAGTCATGTTATCAAATAATTGATTCATAAGTGTTTATTTGGAGAACCCCTAAGCATAATTTTCACCCTAGAAGCTTTAAAACCTCCTACATATTAGCAGAAAGCTGAAAAATAGCGAAATTTTAACACTGGACATATTCTTGTAGCGCTGGACAAAAATTTAACAAAGGGCGCGCTACAAGAATATCGCGGCCCTCTTATTTTTCAATTTTCATGCAAGTTTTTATCATGATTTTGATCTGGGAATGACTAATCGCATATGGTGAGTTGTTTAATATGTGTAAGCTATAGTTTCAACACGATTCCCGGTGGTTTTGAGTCTTGAAACACATCATGCCCATCATTGCCTATAATGCGGGATTGGTTTGACAGTTATCATCAAATTTCGGTCTGAGCTGGCATGATTTACCTTTCACACGCACTATCAGAGGAAAGGAGGGATCGTTTCATTACACTGATGGAGAAGATGGCCTCCTCTTCAAAGGTCTGTAGAGGGTAAAGTTCTGGATACCGGCGGCATGTTAGAATAAAGTATCGCTCTTAATGAGTGCCAGAAAGCAATGAGAACAGGCTACCTTTCAGCCTTTCCCTCCGATTTCTTTGATCGTTTTGAAGCCATCGAACCTGTTTGGGCGCCATATTATACTATTCATGAAATAATGACAGGACTCCTAGATAAATTTGAGTTTGCTGGAAATGCTCAAGCGTTTAATATGACAGAGTGGATGGCTAAATATTTCTACAATCGTGTACAAAATGTTATTTCAAAATACACAATAGAGCGACACTGGTATTCCCTTAATGAGGAGGTCGGTGGAATGAATGATGTTCTCTACCGCTTATACACACTATCGGGAAATGATAAACATTTGGAGCTCACACACCTGTTCGATAAGCCGTGTTTTTTGGGAATGCTAGCTGTTTAGGCAGACAACATATCTAGATTTCATGCAAACACACATATCCCTCTGGTTATTGGATCACAAATGCGGTATGAGGTCACTGGTGATCCACTTTACAAGGAAATTGGTACCTTCTTCATAAACATCGGCATGACTGATGGAGAGTGGGACCTAAACATAGGAAACGCAACTTCATTTTCTGATTGGATAACATCTGTTCGTCCTGAATTTGCTTCTCATTTATTTACCTTTAGTCAAGAATGGAAGATATCTGGTTCGAATGAATCCAAAAACAACACCCTTGTAATAACATACAACAATAGTTCAAAAACAATAATAATGGATTCTTTTCTAGAGAAAGGGACAGATGAGGCAGCTCATGCTACTTTCAGAATTGTAGATTCTAACGTAGAGACTAGCCATAAAAAGATAAGAAATTCAGATTCAGCCATGGATTTTGTGGGAAAGACAGTTTGTCTAGAGCTCTTTGATCATCCTGGAATGGTTATTGCACATCAGGGAATCAATAACAATTTGACTGTTTCACGGCAAGGTTAGGTCAACCTGGCAGATAAAGAACAGTGTTCCTTCAGGTCTTGCATGGCATTGTCTGTGGACATGGCAACCATTTTGAAAGTACTCCCAGGATTGGATGGGAATAATAATTCTCTCTCTTTTGAGTCTGTAAATCTTCCTACTTGCTTTCTCCACGGAGGGACAAGTTATCAGACTGGACAATCTGTTCAATTGCAGTGCAAGCCTACAAAAAGGGATTTGGATTTCAACCGTGCAGTTAGCTACAATGCAAACAAAGGGCTCAGTGCATATAATCCAATTAGTTTCATTTCCACTGGTTCAATTTGCAGGGCATCACATATACAAATAAACCTATTTTCACTCATCAAGAATGGATTGCAAGTAACCTATACAACTTTGATGAGAGCTTTTTGAAACCTCAAATTTTTTTAACCCTCAGTTTCTTATGATGATGAAGAATTGGATGCATGGTGTGTTGAAACAGATAGGTGGGAAAGATTATTTTTCTTTGGAGTATTAGAAGAGCATCACTTATCACAAATACTCATTTAGGTGGTTTAGAATCATGCATCTGAAATTTCAAAACATGTGTATAACTCAAGCTGCATGCCTGATAAGTTGATACTTCTCATTTTAAGTCTACTGAAAGAATGTCAACATCAAAATGGAGTGGGTCATCCAATAGATCTGGGACTAGTAAGCCATAATATTAGTGGAGGACCTGGGATTTCCAGTTTAGCCAATGATGGAAATGCAGTAGGTTCTTCTCCTGTAAGGCTGCCAGAAAACAGAGTAAACATAGAAGGAAAACTTTTGAGATTGAATTCTGGATATTTGAATGATGACAGATCACATTGGGACCTGAATACTGTGAGGGACAAATGGGAAAACCCACCAGAGGATCTACTTAGAGCTCCTGGAGCAGATTCTTCTGCAAAGATACCAGGAATATCTCTAAATAACAAGAATTCTGGATGTTCAGAGGATATTCATGTCCAGGTAGGAGTTGCAGAATGGAAGGGCGATCATAGAAGTTTAGAACAAAATATGGTCAGAAAGGGTCCAGCAGTTGCAAAAAGCCAATGAAGAAATCCAAAACTTTCTCCAGGCTATTTAAATATTATAAGCATAAAATGACACCATGGTTTTTTAATATTAACAAAGTCTGAAGATGTATGAGACAGTAGAAACATAATTCTGCTCTATTTTTCCTGTTTTGAGTCATTGAAGTAAAATGATGAGAATGAGCTAAGGGAGAAGAATTGTTGAAAAAAAAAAGAGGTTTTTGTTCCTAAGATACCCATGTACTAAAAACTCTCTCAGTTTTGCAACATATGTCAAGGTTCGAAAGATCCAATTAAATATTTGCAGCCTATTTTTCAGGGTTCTTAAATATTTAATATTTTCCTGTTTTAGTGTTCATTTTGCGGGGAAGAGTTTGATATATTGGAGATGAAGTTTTTAAAACCAAGAGAGGTTTTTGTCCATAATGGACCCATATACAAAAAACTCTCTCAATGTTTACAAAAGTTTCACCAATTAAGAGATATGGAAGCTTCTTTGACACCTATTTTCCAGAAATTCGCCATATTTGCCAGGAATCCGATTTGCTATTTTTAGTAAATTAGTTGAGTTAGTTAGTTAATGTAACTGATGGGTAGTTTCAATTTTGACCTAATGAAGGGGAGATGGAACTAATTCTTTGTAACTATTTAGAGAGGTGAGCAAGACATTGTGAGGGTTCTGATTTTTGGGAGCATCAGGAGGTCTGCTAGCTGCTTGTACTTTCAGACTTGTTCAGAGATAGGTACTGTAACTCTCATATGCATTTACTGATGAAATAATGTGATATATGACTCTTTAACCTTCATTTGGTCTGTATTGGATTTGTTAGTGAGCTTGTTTAGCTTCTTAAAAGACAAATTCACTGCTGGTTAATGTGTATTTCCTGGTAGTGCTTGTCCTTTATGTATGAACTTCAGTACAGTCTTTATGTTGGATCTTTGTGATATGTTATGCATATTTATCAGTTTTATGTTTATGATTTTAGTTGTTAATTTTCTTTTGAATGTATTCCCTGCATGTTCTTGAAGCTTACAACCAAAAACACATAAAACAAAACCCTAAACCCTAATTGAACTGAGTTTTACTCTTGAGATTGTGTTGGCTTGTTCCCCTAGCCTTAGGAACAATTTCTAGCACAAACACCCCGAACCTATGGGGACTTACCTAATGACTTGATATGACTTGATTACATTATTAATCCTCCCGATCGGAACATCGGGGCATGATCACATGACTCAAATACATAATAGAAACATCCCGGAATAAACATCGGGTTACAATACATAAGATACATAGAAGAATACATTCTGAAGTTACATATACATCAACACTCCCTCTTAACTAGGAAGGTATTCTTTTGACACAATTTTCAGCACTGGTCTTCTTCTCTGTATCGGCTGGATCATCTAGTCTTCAAGTCATCTTCATCTTCAAGTCATCTTCGTCTTCAAGTCATCTTTGTCTTCAAGTCATCTTCACTGGATATGGATCATCTCTCGATCTGGATCATCATAGAACATCATCACTGGATCTGGATCATCTCTCGATCTAGATCAACATAAAACATCACCACTGGATCTGGATCATCTCTCGATCTGGATCAACATCACTGGACTGGATCTGGATCATCACTGCTGGATCATCATTACTGGATCTGGATCATCACTCGATCTGGATCAACACTAGTGCTATCTCATGATTCTTCTCATCATATGAATTTCTACAGAGCCAGTCCTTTTTCATGCTGGTTGTAGGCCTACCCTCATGTAGGTCTTCACCCAGCACTTACATCTGACCTGCTTGTCAAAAAGGCACGCCCAGCACTCACATCTGATCATGTAGTAAACTACAATCCCATCAGAAAGGCCCAGCACTCACATTCACCAGCATGATAGGACACACCTACTATCATCTGTGAAATGGCTCAGCACTTACAACCACCAGCATGATAGGACACGCCTACTATCATTTGTGGAAAGGCACTGCACTTACAGTCACTAGCATGATAGGACACACCTACTATCATCTGTGAAATGGCACAGCACTTACAACCACCAGCATGATAGGACACACCTACTATCATCTATGGAAAGGCACAGCACTCACATCCATCAGCATGGTAGGACACACCTACTACCATCTGTGGAAAGGCTCGGCACTTACAATCACCAGCATGGTAGGACACACCTACTACCATCTGTGAAAAGGATCTACACTTACTATCACCAGCATGGTAGGACACACCTACTACCATCCGTGAAATCGCATTGCACTTACAGTCACCAGCATGATAGGACACACCTACTATCATCTGTGAAATGGCATAGCACTTACAGTCACTAGCATGATAGGACACACCTACTATCATCTGTGACAAGGATCAGCACTTACATCCATCTAGTCGGGAACACATTCTTCTCACAATGATGGAAGGGAATCCACTCATATCTGATCATGAGGGGAACACATCCCAACAATCATATCAGAATGGCCCCCAGTCCTCCTCGACTGAGCTACCTGGTAACTTACAAGGCACCTCCACTCTCCTAGAGAATGGTAGTTTCCCTTACATCCGACCTGCTCGTCGGAATGGCCAACACTCACATCTGACATGGAAGGAACTTAATCCTTTAGCCATGAACAGAATGGTTCATCCCTTACATCTGATCAAGTGGGAACACATCCCTCTATCACATCAGAATGGCTACTCAGTTCTTACACTAAGTGTTCCTGGTAACTGACCAGGTGCCTCCATTCCTAGAATGGCAATTTCTCTTACATCTATCCTGCTCGACAGAATGGCCAGCACTCATATCTGACATGGAAGGGAGTAACCCTACCACCATGTTAGAATGGCTCAGCCCTTATATCTGACCTACTCGTCAGAATGGCTATGGATCTCAACACTCATATCTGACATGGAAGGGAGCACCCCTACCACCATGTTAGAATGGCTCAGCCCTTATATCTGACCTACTCGTCAGAATGGCTATGGATCTCAACACTCATATCTGACATGGAAGGAACCAATCCTCTCACCATGACAGAATGGCTCAGCCCTTGCATCTGACCATGGAAGGAACCAATACTCTCACCATGACAGAATGGCTCAGCCCTTACATCTAACCATGGAAGGAACCAATCCTCTCACCATGTCAGAATGGCTATGGATCTCAGCACTCATATATGACATGGAAGGAACCAATCCTCTCACCATGTCAGAATGGCTATGGGTCTCATCACTTTCTCTGGGAGGAAGCCTCGATCTGGAGAACACCAAGTCTCTCTCTGAGGTACTCGAACTTCAGCCTAGCCAATGGCTTCGTCAATACATCAGCTATCTGTTCCTCCGTAGCAACATACAGGAGCTTCACTGCTCCTCTCTGCACCATATCCCTGATATAGTGATACTTGATCTTGATATGCTTCGACTTGTCATGAAACACTGGATTCTCTGACAACTTCACGCAACTTTGGTTGTCACAATGTATACAAGTAGCATCTAACTGGAGATCAAATATATCAGACAGTAGATTCCATAGCCATACTGCCTCACAACTAGCTGAACAAGCTGCGACATACTCTGCTTCAGCCGTACTCAATGCCACACAGGATTTCTTCCTGCTAAACCAAGAGATAACACGTGATCCCATACTGAAGCAACATCCCGAAGTACTCTTCCTGTCGATGGCACTGTCTGCCCAATATGAATCAACATAACCTTCCAGGTTAATCTTCTGATTCGCATCGTACTTGAGCCCATAATCAATTGTACCCTTCAGGTACCTCAGAATATGCTTTGCAGCAGTCAAGTGAACACTTATCAGATCTGTCAGGTACTGGCTCAAGGTGTTCACAGCAAAGCAGATATATGGTCTCGTGTTCGTCAAGTACATCAATGACCCAATCATCTGATGATACATTGTAGCATCAACCGACTTTGATGAAGCATCACTCAAATAGCTTCAAGTTCGATGCCATAGGTGTGGTCATGCAGTCCATCATCCTGAATCTCTTCAGGATCTCTACTGCATACTTCCCTTGTCCAAGGAAGATCCCATCTGTACTCTGCCACACCTCCATGCCTAGAAAAATAGTGCATCGACACATAACAAGAGCATCACTGGTCTTCTGTCTTCAACCTTGAAGCAAAGGTTGAAATCCACTTTACTCTCAGTAAAGCCTAGAATCATCAGTAATCTGCCCATCCTGTCGTACCATGTCGAACCTCAGGATCTTTTGCAATCACTCCCTCTGAAGCGGAGCATCATACTCCCTTTGTCTTCCGTACTCTATGCACTGAAACATTCTGTACTGGAGTGACAAGTAGTATCCATCTAGGATCACTGGATACTAAGATCCTCTATATTGAACTTCTTCAAAAGTTCATCTTGCACTCATCTGTGAGCTTTTCATCCTCTATCAACCTTGTGGAAAATGTTAATATATTCATCAAGTTCATCATGTATGCGTTATCCCATGGGTGTCTTCTGAACTCGTACAAAGCCTTCTTTCATTTGCACACATGATTATGCATGTCATGTGACTTCACTTCTATTAGCTGTAAATGTTTCTTTGTAGACTATGCCTTCTCTTCATGAGAATCCTCATGCTACGAATCTTGCTTTGTATCCCACGATGTTTCCATCTACTGCATGATGGAACTATGAACTTCTCTTCAGGTCTCGATACTACGCCCAGACATCATTCTTCTTGAACTGATCTTCCCTTTCTTCCTGTTGGCTGGAAGGTTCTGCATCAATGATGTCACTGCACTCATCATGTTATTCTTGGTCTTTGAACTGTCATCACTTGTTCTTCAGAACAAGTCTTCATTCTTCTTTGCTTGTAGGTGATTATGTATGCGATCTTTCCTACAAGTCAAGTGCAATTGTATGGTTAGAAACATTTCATAAGGAATATTTATACTGGAAAACACTTATGCATAAATATATGATCATGCAACTACTTTAGCCAATACAACATTCATCCATATCTCATTGAAACTTTCTAGATGCCTTCCATCTCTACCAGGACAACATTGAGATTGTGCACTAATCCAATATGTCAGCAAAGAGGTTTCATTCTAGATAAGTAGCAATGGAGAATTTGTATAGCCCCATGAGCTACTTACCCATTACATGCATATTAGTAGTATTCTGTCATTAATGCAAACATCCTATCATGCATAATACAGTAACTGAATATAAACAAATGTATAACAAAATAATATAATGAAATGACAATTGAATACTTATCTTTGTTTGTTTCGAGGGTAGACTCCTTCTTGAGCCTTCAGCTTCATCATCTTCTTTATTCATAATAGCATCGTTTCTTATCCAAAAGCTAAGGTGGATAAGAAGTTCTTCAAGAGTTGAGTTCTTCATATTCCTCATTGCTTGAGGGATATTCTTTGGATGGAAAGAGCTTGATCTTCAGTTGCTCCCACCTTCTCTTCTTGAGCTTCTTCTTCTTGTGATTTCTCTTTCTAGAGTCTATTGAAAGTAATCACTTCCTTCTAGCACACATTCCTCACATGAATGAATTCCACGATCCTGGGAGGCCATTCAAGGTGGCCATCACCACTTTTACATTCTTCACTTTTTCTTTTACCTCTTCAAGTTGTTCTTTGATTTGAGAGACTCTTATGACTGCATGGTCTCTGCATTCTGGATCTTCACATTCTTCAACTAGTTTCTTTAAGTCATATTCTGATTTTTTTCTTCCCTTCAAATAGCTTGAAATTCTGGAAGACCTTCAACAGCTTTGCTTGCAATAGGTAGTGCTCTGTAGTGCACATGTGCAAGCCTTCTATTCCAAGGCTCATTTGGCTCTACTTTGTCATGGATCAAGGCTTGTTCTGGATATTTCTTCAATTTGTACAAGCCTCCTTCTTGTTCTTCAATCACTACCACATCATCGATAGTGTTTCCTTTTGGCCATATGATGACTTGACCATCTATGAATGCAGCCCGCATTCCTTTTGTATCAATGCTGAAATGGAGAGAAGGTTCTTCTTCAATCCTAGCACAAACAATACTTCTTTCATTGTTAGAGACTTACCAGAGTCTAGCTTGTATGAAGATTCCCCACTACCTTTTATTGGACATTGGTAGTCATCTCCTAGTCTCACCTTGTGAGGTGATTCATGTTCTGACAGTCTTACAAAGGATTCCTTGAATCCCGTCATATGTTTGTAAGCCCCACTGTCTATAATCCAATCATCACTTCCATGCATAATGTTACCTGTGAGAGCTGATATTAGAACATATTCATCCTCGCTTGAAGAATATTCACTTTCATATCTGGATCTCTTTCTGGATGGTTCATCATCCTCTGCAGCATGAGCATGATGTCTTCTTTGGTCTCGTCTCCCTCTGAAACTGGAACCTCTATACTCATGTAGGTGTCCAATCCAGAGAGATAAAATACTTCTATTCTTGGAAGTTGTCAAATTCACCAAGCTTATCATCAAACTGATGTGATAGATCACTTTGAAATGAGAACCTCAAATGGAAATAGCAAAGGATTAGATCTTACCGATTTGAGGTGTCCGTCCTTGTCCTGGAGTTTGCTGATCTAGGGTTTGTCACAGAAAACCTAATTTTCAAAACATGGAATGTTTCAAATCAGATTGGATGAACAGATAGATCTCTTCAAATGGAGCTGTCCAATGTACTCCTTTTCTGAAAACAGTGGAGGGAAGCTCCCGGAACAGGAAGCCCTAATTTTCCAATTTCTTCTGCAGAAATGCCTGTTACTGTTCCTGTGATATCTCTAAAATTACTACTCCTCTATGTCTGAAATTTCACACTGAGTTAAACTCGCAAGTTCTTGATCCAACACCACATGTTTCATTAGAATTGGTTTCACAATTTGGGATTTATGATCCTTTTCCCAAGGTGACCTTTTACAGGACTTTTCAGAACAGCGAAGTTGTACGGCATGCCACATGTCGCTGGTTCATATTCTGAGTCTGATATTAGAACCACCGAAATTAAAGTCCATTCCCTTTCTGTAACATCTTCAGGAATTCCATTTGGACCCCTGTAGTGCAAGATATTGCAAATCTCCCCAGATGTCTTGTTCAGGGATGAATTCTGGAAGAGGATGGAACCCTAACTTGGAGAGATCATGTCTCCTGGAGTATAGTGAATCTGAGTCTGATTTTTGAACACAGGATTCAACAGGATTTTATATTCATCCCCTGCAATTTCCAGCTTCCGAAACTTCTCCAATATCGGAATATAGTGACTGTACCAAAACGTAGCATTTTTAGTATTTAGGGTTTCTCCTAGCTCAGGGTCAAACTAGGGTTTGACTTTCCCGGAGTTTCACCGAACCAAATTTCTTGATCCAGGTCTCTAAACTTCGGTTTTGATGAGGAGAATAACCCTATGCTGATCTCACTCAAAAATTCCTCTTCTGTAGAATGCCCTAATTTCCGCATCGAAGACTGAAAATGCTCGAAATCAAATTATGCCTCGACATAAAGATGCGCGCTAAGGAGGAGAGTTGTTCCACCTTAATTTTGCTGAAAATCTGTGGAGGAAGGTCCAAAAACTAGGAAGCCCTAGTTTTTGCAGCTACATAATGTCTTCTTCTCAGGTTAGCTCTGATACCATGTTAGTTTTTCATCACATTAAGCTAGCATTATGATCTTAGGATCTTTTTATTGAGAGAATAACAAGCACAACAATAAAACACAAGCACATCATAAGAGACAAGAGACACAAAGAGTTTTCCTCGGGGAAACCATAAAGAAGAAAACCCCGCAACTTCCTCTAATATAGAATCAACACCAAAACAGTAAGAGATCTCCCAAAACAACAGTAGTCTTTTGTCTTTTGTCTGGGCCCAAAATTTCCTTCTTCAAAAGTGCGCCACACTTGAGAGAGCAAGTGATGTATTTCACAAGTGACTAATAGAGAGTCTCTCACTCTCTATTTATATTCTTCCGTTGACTTGAAGTGCACTCAATCATGTCGGCCCAACTAACAATTACTTACTCGAGCCTACACCTTAATTAGTGTATAATAACTCAAGTGCCTCGATCCTGTGGGGACTTACCTAATGACTTGATATGACTTGATTACATTATTAATCCTCCCGATCGGAACATCGAGGCATGATCACATGACTCAAATACATAATAGAAACATCCCGGAATAAACATAGGGTTACAATACATAAGATACATAGAAGAATACATTGCAAAGTTACATATACATCAACACTACCATCCTCAAACCGATGGATAAACATAGAGAGTAAATCGGGTGCTTGAAGGAATGGTTCTCATGTATGTGATGGACAAACCATCCAAGTGGGAGAATTATTTACACTTAGTAGAGTTTGCATATCATAACGAGCATCAAGCATCATTGGGAATGATTCCATATGAGGCTTTATATGAAATAAGGTGTAGGACACTAGTGACTTGGGATAATCGAATGAATAGAATTGTGCTTGGTCCAAAATTTCTTAAGGAAATGGAACAAGAGGTTGCAAGGATCAAGCAGAACTTGAAAGCAGCCCAAGATAGACAAAAGAGCTATGCAGATAAGCATAGAGTGCATAAGGATTTCAGTGTTGGCGATCATGTTTATCTTAGAGTGAGGCCAACGAAGGGTTCCTTGAGGCTTAGGAGTTGTGCCAAGCTATCACCTAGATATTGTGGGCCATTTGAAGTGCTTGAAAAAATAGGGCTAGTTTCATATAGACTTGCACTTCTTGTTATCACTAGAGATCATAATTTTTTTCATGTGTCTCTTTTTAAGAAATATGTACATGATACTAACCATGTGATTAATTGGGATGTGATCCAGGTGGAACCTGAAGGAGAGTTCCAAGCTGAGCCATTGCACATCCTCAACAAGAAGGCTAGAGTGCTCTAGAACCAAGCCGTTCAATAGGTAAAGGTGCAATGGAAGCACTACGGTCCTGATGAGGTGACATGGGAGCTGGAGGATTCCATGAGAGAAATACACCTATTTTTGTTCAATTTTGAAAAGCATTGAGGAGAATGCTATTGTAAGGGGGAGGGGAATGTAATATCATGATTTTGACCCCATGGTATTAAAATTGTACATGATGTAAATATTGTTATTAAATCTTGTTGAGGAGCTCAAGGCTAAGGCCCTACCATCGATTTAGTATTGTATGTATCAGCAAATAAAATTGATACCTATGGTTCTCACGCTAGACAGGCATAGTATAAATTGAGACATCATGTAAATATGCAATTTAATAAAATACCCACAACTAGCTATGCAATGCAATGAGAGATGGGCGCATGATTTCACAAGGAATAGGGAGGGAAATTATTCAAACCCTTGTGCCAATAATGTTGAGCCAAATGTCAATGGGATAACCCATAAAGATATCAACTACCCTTTTTGTCCTATCCACTCAATTATTTAAATCTTCCAAGAGTTAGTTGAGGCAGTTAATGCCTTGGGAAGGGAGAGCTATGGAAGTCGATTTCGTGTATGGGAAAGTCATGAAGTCTGGGAAACTCTATTATTTCTTAGGGGGGAAGTAAACACCTAGGAAATGTGTGAGGAATTCATTCAGTGCTCATTCACCCAGAATGGTCTTCATCACTTCTCACGCAGTGAGAGCTAGCAGAGGGCGTTCGATTCATGCTTTTATGTTAGCTCCTTCATCCTTCCATGGCGGAGAAATCCATTCTATATTGCATCGTGTAAGAACTATGAGTGGAAGAGGACTAGAATTGGCTTGATAAACCTAGTGAAGAGAGGAACCTCACAAAAATATCAATATGGGATGGATACTCTTCTATGCACACCTATGAGAACACTGGAAGGGAAGGCATGGCCTCTTCTATGGAATGTGCAGCACAGAAGGGAATACTTCCTTGTGTTGGGTGTGTAGGTATTGTTGAGACCAAGACAAGATATATCTTATAGAGGTATCCATAGCTCTATGGTTGATCTCATTAGATTAGCGATTATTCCCTTCTGTTGCCTAAATTCTGTAAATGTTTTCTTCATACCCAACATTATGTTTCCCTGTTATGTGTATCCTTGTTTTGGTATGAACTGTGAGTAAGACTTAGGGGTGGAAGAGGCCTAGAATTGGCTTGATAAACCTAGTGAAGAGAGTAACCTAAAAAAAAATCAAGAGGGGTTAGATAATCTTCTATGCACAACCAGGAGAAGACTTGAAGGGAAGGTATGGCCTGAGAGACTGCGTAGAAGTGAAGGGAATACTTCCTCGTATTTTGTGTGTAGGTATTGTGGAAGGCCAAACTAGATAGATCTTATGCATGTGTCCATAGCTCTATGGTTGAGCTCACTAGCTTAGCAATTCTTCATTTCCACTTCCTTAGCATCCTAATAAAACCAATCTGTTATCAACCCAAATGACACTTCTTCGTCTGAGTGCCGACACTTCATATGTTGGAACACAAAAGGACACTTAAGGATTAAAGGTTGCCTAGACACTATAGATGGGCATGAGAAGACATGCATTCACTATCCAACCAACTTGCCTTTTTACCCTTTTATATGTTGATTGTTGTATGCGACTATTTCCACAGCAACTCGCGTACATACGTGACTATCTCCATAGCATCCCACATATTGTACGCGAGTATCATCATTGCAACCAGCGTACAGATCTGTATGTGGGTTTCCCTTATAGCATCTTGCATGTCATACGCAGGTTGCTAGTATTCATACTCGTGTACACATACAGTTGACATTAAAAATAATAAAACATGATTAATGGAGATTTGTTGAGCCCTAATCATTAACTATCTCAACTGTCTCAACCTCCTCAACCTTCGAAACTGCTCTATTTCCCAAAGTATAAATAGAGGCCTTGCGGAGGGCATTAATCAATCATATTTGGAGAGCAAAGTTATGCTGGTGGTATATCTTCAGAAGTCTTTGGAGAAGAAGAACTCAGATTCCTTTGGTTGCAGAGAAGTCCTTGTTTCAGGCATTGGGTTGTACACTTATCTC
Organism: Pseudotsuga menziesii; assembly: GCA_001517045.1. NCBI lineage: Eukaryota > Viridiplantae > Streptophyta > Pinopsida > Pinales > Pinaceae > Pseudotsuga > Pseudotsuga menziesii. Next base: position 149,584 of record LPNX010144566.1, on the reverse strand, counting down.
ATTCACTATTGTTAGTAAAGAGAATTCTTCTTCCAACTTTGTGTTGAGTCTCTTTCATGTATCATGGTTTGATGAATTTTTTTGATTAAGCACTCTATATATTGTTCATATAACTTGTCATATATATATATGTATAAGATTGTACTTGGAGAATTTTCTCTTTGTAGGTGAAGAAGGTGCATCCCTGAAAGCTTTGGAGAGGAGCAGAGCGGAGAAGAGAAAGCTTGAATCAACTGTCGTTAATCGGGTGAGTTCAACATTTCTTCATATTCCTTTTCTGTACTTTAAAGATGATTGTCTGCAAGTTTTAGAAGTAAGTTGGTAACTACAAACCCTCAGTTACAAGGGTGTTTATTCCTGTACAATAGAACTGGCGACTCTGCTGGGGAGCCCAGACTGATGTGGGTTATTTCTGTTGACCGTTTCCCAGTCTTTGCCTTGATTGTATGTGTGGTCTCCTATCTTGGTTCATGCTTAGGGTAGTGTTTGAAGACCTTGAAATTTTTTATTTTTATTAGAAAATTTTGTATCTGTACATGGGTTGCTCTTGCATACATTCACGTACAGAGGTGTGCATATGTGGGTTGCTTTATAGGATAGTTGCGTACAGTATGTGGGTTTCCCTTGTACACAATCACGTACAAGTCTGAGTATTCAAATTTTTGGGTTAGGGTTTTCTTGTCCCTGTCCCTCTTTAAAATTTGTTTGTTGGTTGGTATTCCTTATAAGCATTGCACTGTGAGTTTGATTACCTTGTTAGCCACACATTCCACTTTCTTATGAAGCCCTTGAGTTCTTATTGTTTGGATTATCTTTCTGTTTGCAACTTGAAGTGGATTTTCCTGTTTGGGTTATAGGTTCAAGTGTTGGTTGTCTAAATCAGTGATCAAGGTTCTAGACACTGTTTATCCCATTCTATTTTCAGATAGCAATTGGTTTGCCACTTGCCTCTATGTGATCTCAATTTTTTTCTTATATTGTATCCACTCAAGCTAGGGCTCCAAGTCTTCCTTAGGTGGTTGATCCTTGGTCTTATTAATCCGATTACTTCACTTTGCTTACTTTATACAGTTTGTTTAATTCAAGCATACTCAAGTTTTGTGCATTTAGGTGCATAGTAGTCTTTGAGCATTTTAAAAAGTGAAAAGAAAACATTTAGAAGCTTTTGTATTTGATTTTGTATAGAGTAGTTTTATTTTGAGTTTTTAAAATATAATCTCAAAAAACTTCAAAAATATAGTCTTAGTATTCTCTTCATCATTGCATTTTTCATCAATTTATATTTACAAAAAGAAAAAAAGAATTTTTTTTTAGTAGTGATAGTTTTTCTTTGGAAACATACATCTTTGTTTTTACATTGCTTATGGAGTCAAAAACATCATAGTCTTTCACTCCACTTTCCTTCTGAGTAAAAAATAGCCCTTAAAATGAATGCAATAATTAAAATCTATTAGTAATTTTTATTTTTTAGGGCCATACACTTACTATATTAGGATAGACTTGTGGGCTAGGAAGTGTAAACTTCCCATAAGTTTTAAAATTCAGACATAGTGGGCCAATAGATAGGTAAATCCTAATCTTTATCAATAGTATCTAGGAAGCTCCTCTCGAACAGGAGTCAAGCATGAGGCCGCATGGAGGCATTGGATTGAGGAGACAACCCTCCAATTCCTTTTCGAAACGTAAATAAGGACTTTTACGCATCTAGGGATTTTGTCCTAGACATAGTTTCGGGCTCATTTGTCCTAGGCTTGCAATTGCCCCCCACAGACTGTTGGTATATTTAAGGTAGTCTCTAGTCTCTTGACATCTAGGGTTCATACATATGTAAACCGAAAGGCTATTTCTAGTTCACCTTGGACGGGCTTGGAAGGCAACCCTTGTTGAAAGTGTAGGAAGGCGGTGGGTGATTCCTTCGCTTGTGCCTAAGAACCTCTTCAAGGGCGCCAGTAACTGTTCTTCATCTTTCTTAGGGAAAGCATATCTTTTACCCCTGCTAACTATTGAGACTTTAGGAATTTTCGTAGTGATTGTGCTGTAGTTTGTCTATGTTTAGCCGACCTTAGGGTTTGAATGGTCAAATTTACAATCATGGGGACCAACATATTAGAAGCTCATGAAGGTTTCAAAACCTTCCTCCTCTCATCACATTGTAACCTCCACCTCCACCTCAAAGGCGGATATTGGACACAGATAGTTCATTTGAACCGATAGGAGTAAGTGAAGTTCCGGGTGAACAAGAACTTAGGGCTAACCATTTTGATTTTAATACAGTTGAGATAGAATACTTGCAGGCTGACAAGTTTGCAAGGAATTTTAATACACCCTTGACTGACTTAAACGATCCTATGATCATCCAGGTTCGTCCTTTTGATCCACCCGTATTTGGTGTCCCTATGGGAAGGATTATGTCTACTGCAGGAGAAATCTCTTTTGTTTCCATGTCAGCCACTCAAGCTGAAGGGGTACTACCTACCCTGATAGGTTCCCCTAGATCTAGTATACCTACTATGCCCCTAAGTCTAGTGAGCCGAGTGGTTCAACCGTCGGTTCCCACAAAGCTAGAAGGTGCTTCTGGTGGCATGGTTACTGGGATTCCTAGTATACCTACTATTCCTTCCTCCTTTGCACACATTGCCCAGAGCGGTTCGTTAGGATCCTCAAATTTTGTCCAACGATTTCCTTGGAATGGGGGGCATATACCCCCATTAAATCCATATGTAGGCCCATAACCTTCTTATGTAGGAGTGCAGTTTGGAAACACTACCTCTTATGAGCAAGGTTTTCAAACTCTGGTCTCAGCCCTGTTCATGAGCTCTCCCTTTTCATTGTTTAGTGGAGGGATACCCGCTCCTGTTTTTTAAACCCCAGTTTCGACTGGGGTGGCCCGAAACTCTTATACCACACCTCCCACCTATAATCCTATGGCTTATGGATGGAATCCATTTCAAATTAATCCATCCACTTAATAATCGATGGCTGGGGGCAACCCCACCTTTACATATGGGAATTTGGGGGAAAGTCCCTCTAATCCCCATACTGGCACTTTTAGTGCTCTGGTTCGACCTAAGTTTCCTTTTTTGGCAAAGTTAAACTTGCTAGAATTGTCTAAATTGATGAACGACCCAGTGAGGCATGACCCCTCATGGCCACCTGTTCCCACCAAATTGCTATAAGATATCTCAAAATTTGAAGGAAAAGTTAGTGAAGATCCTAGGGCTCATGCCACCACATTTCATTTATGGTGTTCTTCTAATTTGTTGAATGAAGATTCAGTCAGGTTGAGGCTGTTCCAAAGAACCTTAACAAGTAGTACAACAAAATGGTACACTGATTTGCCTTTTTCTGCGTTCAGTAGTTTTTGGGACTTGGCTAGTTCATTCCTTAGCCACTTTCAGCTTCCGGTCCGATACGATTTCAGAATGGACTTGTTATCTACCTTCAGGAAGAACAAGGCTACCTACATCTCGGATCACATCCAAGAGTGGAGGAGGTGAAAGAGCCTTATTAAAGCCACTATTCCTCCCGAGTTCTTATTAGAATGGTTCCTTAAATCATTATTGCCTTATATATCTAAGGATGTATCTACTTCATGAGTGATGAATGAGGAAGAAGCTATCCTTAGGGCGCAGGAATTGTATCTGATTTATTCTCAATCTGGGATCTTGTATGAGATTATCCCTGAGGCACCGAGGCCTACCCGCGATGCAAAGAAACCTAAGCCTGGACCCCATGTTGAAGGTGTGGTTGGGTCTATAAACTCTCCCACTATAGAATCTTTGGCCAAACAGCTCCATCAGCTTTCCGTCAAACATTCTACAGCAGAGGTAGCAAAGGCTTCCCCCTCACCCCAAAATGCAAACGTTTTTACGCAGACCTCTCAGAAGGGCAATCAACAGTCGAGTGGGAAGATATAAAGGGGAGGGAAATAAAAACAAGAAGAAACCCATGAATAATGCTGACGGGGGCAAGAAAGAAAAGAAAAAGGTGAAATTCCCATGTAATTTGTGCCATGAGGATCACCTCACTTACCTTTGTCCCCTTATGGAACAAGCCCAGAAGCTACTAAAAGCTCAACAACTGGCTGTCCTGAAGGATCCTTTTCTCCAAGGGAAGAATTCTGCTTCAGCTTCTAATGTAGCAAGGGGCACTCCAAATGCCCCTAACCCCAATTATATCAAAATGGTCTCATCTTCGACTTTTCTACAGACCAGGAACAAAAACTATGAAAAGAGAGACCTCTGAGAACGGTAAGTCTATACGTGAAACTTCTAAAACTCTCACGATCGAGAAACCTACTGAAACTATGCCTAAGATACCAAAATATGTCTTTAAGAAGACCTTCCATAACCCTAATGCTAGAATTGCTTCAAACTACTGTGTGGTTGAAGACTTATCCCAAACCCCATGTGCAATGTCAGCTTTAGAGGTGTTACAAAGTTGTCCCACCCAGCGGGATGCACTCTTAGCAGTTTAGGCAGCATGGAATCGTCGAGTCTCATGGAGAAATTTCACTTGTCTGATGCTAAAATTCGCCTACCTTACCATGTAGCCTTATCAATAGATGTCATCCATGGTGGAAATACCATTGGAATGGCAGTTGTTGATGAGGGTGCTTCTACATGCATTATGTCCTTGTCATGTTGGAAAGCTCTTGGATCCCCAGAGCTGGTCCCGTCAAACATTGTGCTTACTGCTTTCGACAGAAGGTCATTCCGTCTGCATGGTATCCTACCAGCTTTTGAAATTAAGCTAGCAGGGAAAGTGGTGTCTGTTGAGGTGGAAGTGATTGATGCACCTTTGGACTATAATTTGCTTCTGGGAAGAAGCTGGACTTATGCCATGTCTTCTATTGCATTGGCCGTCTTTTGGGTGGTAGTATTTCCACATGAAGGGAAGTTGGTTACTGTTGACCAACTTGATTTTAATTGAAAAGGACGCATGGAGTCTAATGAGTCCAGTGTTCCATTGGTTGATCAGGTCAAACCTGTTGCACAGAGCTTGGGGGTTGGAATGTACGCATCACTGATGGGCACATTTGATATTCTAGCCCCGATTAACTATATAGGTTCTACTAGTGTGGGGAAGTCCAGAACCACGGTTTTTGATAGGGATGATCCTTGGGTTCTCCCTTCCCCCCATGAACCGGAAGTGCCCTTATTGGTAGTGGATGTGGCTTACCAAGCTATCACTCAAATCACTATTGGTCCCATTCCAGACCCTCTCACAGTCTCAGAGGACCTGGAAGAAGTCTATTTTATTGCTTGGGAAAAAAACTTTTCACATTCTACGGATTGTTTAGATATTCTTTTACCTTCTGATGAAGCCATTCTGGAAGCCATGTGCGGACATGATAAGATCTGTGAATATCTTCATCATCGATCCTATTTTATTCCAGAGCTAAGCAGAATAGAGAATCAAGAGTTTCATATGAGACTAACAAATGATGTTGATACACCCATCAATCCCTTACCAAGGGAAGGAATGTTTGTTGAGGGGAATATGGAAAACATTTCCGCTACTATCCCTATCAACATCTCTGTAAATCCTGATTTCGTGGAAAATATACATATCAGTGCAAACTGCTCTCTTGAAGATATTGCAATCTATATGCCCTTGTTCAAGGAGTTCCACGACATTTTTTCTTGGTCATATGAGAAGATGCCAGGGATTGATCCATCAATAGTTGAGCACGAGATCTGAACATACCCTGACGCTAAACCTGTTTGAAAAAAGTTAAGACCTATTAACCCGCGTAAAGTGGCGGCTATGAAGGCTGAAGTTGAAAAACTGTTGAAAGCTGGTTTTATTTATCCCATAGCTCTGATGGAATGGGTGTCTAATTCAGTTCCTGTTGATAAGAAGCAAGGGAAAATACACATTTCTACTGACTTTAGAGATTTGAATAAAGCATGTCCTAAGGACAACTATCCCACGCCATTTATAGACCAAATTATAGATTCTTGCATGGGAAGTGAAGTGTTCTCATTTATGGATGGTTTCTTCGGATACAATCAAATTCAAATAAAATCGGAAGACCAACATAAAACTGCTTTCATTTGTCCTTGGGGTACCTTTGCGTACAAAAAAATGCCCTTCGGATTGAAAAATGCTGGGGAAACCTTTCAACGGGCAATGGGCTTTTCCTTCCATGATATCAAATCCATTGTTGAACCTTACCTTGATGATCTGCCTGCACATTCTCGTAAAAGAATCGATCATCCAGATCACTTGCATCTAATCTTTGAATGATGCAGATACAGTAAGATCCACTTGAATCCCCACAAGTGCATGTTCTGTGTCGAGTCAGGGAGATTGCTTGGATTCATTGTCTCTAATAAAGGCATTCAGGTGGATCCATTAAAAGTAGAGGCCATTCTAAATCTGCCTCCTCCTCATTCTATCAGGCAACTTCAGAGCCTGTAGGGAAAGTCCAATTTTCTCTGATGTGTCATTGTAAACTATGACAATATTACCAAGGTTTTCATACACCTACTAAAATAGGACACCCCATTTGTATGGGATGAAACTGCACAACTCGCTTTTGAGGCATCGAAAAAAGCTTTGTTGCCGGCACCTTTACTGCATCTGCCAGATTACTCTAGGAATTTTATATTGTATATGGCCACGTCCGAGTCAGCCATTGGGGTAGTCCTGGTCCAGGAAAGCTATAAGCTCTAGGAGCATGTATTTTTCTATCTTATCCATGCCTTAGCTGGACTTGAACTCAGGTACTCCCACAACTGTCTATGCTGTTCAGAGATTACGTCACTACATCTTACTAACGACTACAACAATAGTGGCGGATGTTAATCCTTTTTAATATTTTTTTTTTCGACGAATTTTTGGAGGGAAATTCAACAAATGGATAGTCATTCTCCAAGAGTTTGACTTGGATTTCCAGTTTGCTAAGTCTTAAAAATCCTTAGTTTTTGTTGAGCTTATAGCAGAATTTCCAACAGAAGAAGATGTAGTCATTGAAGAAGAATCATTCCCAGATAAGCATATCTTCTTGATATCCACCTCTAACCCCTGGTACAGAGATATAATTATATATCTCCATACTTTGAAGTATCCCGCATCTTCCTCGCAGGAGGAATGACGTAAATTACGCCTTCATGCTAAGAACCGCCTCATCATAGGAGATACTTTATATCGTAGAGGGGTAGATTCCATTTTGCGTCGATGTCTTACCCATGAGGAAGCAGATATTGTCTTGAATGATTCCCATAGTGGAGCATGTGGGGGTCATTTATTTGGGTTAGCAACGGCCCAAAAGATACTAGGTGCCAGTTATTTCTGGCCCACAATATTTAAGGATTGTGTGGAAGCGGTGAAGGGTTGTCATCCCTGTTAGCTTTACACCAGAAAAATGCGGTCACATCCTGCTCTGTTATTTCGTGTTGTCTCGGTGGGCCCCTTCATTAAGTGGGGGATTAATTACGTGATGTGCAACCCAGCCTTGGCTAGGGGGCACAAATATACCATTGTCACTATGGACTATTTTATGAAATGGGTAGAGGCAATTCCCACCTTCAAATTCTTCATGTTCAATCAAATTATAGCACGTTTTGGTATACCCAAGGTGATTTTCACTGACCATGGAAGTCATTTTCAAAATAGCATGATGACGAAACTAACCACTATGCTGGGATTTAGACAAGAACATTCATCTTCATACTATCCTCAAGCAACTGGTCGGGTTGAGTCTATTAACAAAAATTTGAAGACTATCCTTAAATGTACTATTGATGCATCCCATTCTAACTAGCATATCATGCTATATCCCGCACTTTGGGCATATCGAACTAATGTAAAAACTGCTACGGGTTTCTCTCCCTTCCAACTCGTTCATGGAGTGCAAGCCGTTACCCCAGTTGAATGTGAAATCCCGTCCTTGAAAATGGCTATTCATGTGTTACCTGATACGACAGAGCTTGAAGAACGTCTAGTACATTTAGAACATCTTGATGAAAAACGTAGAGATGCACTGATAGAAAATCAAGCTCACAAAAATAGGGTCAAAATCCAATATGATAAGTCGGTCAAGCCTTGGATTTTGTTTGAAGGGGAACTTGTTTTGCTCTGGGACCAAGACAAAGAACCCCTGGGGGAAGGAAAATTCAAGGCCATGTGGTTAGGGCCTTATGTCGTGTCGAAGGTCTTAAAGAAGGGTGCATATGAGTTAATTTATTTTGATGGGAATAAGTTGCCTGAGCCTAGAAATGGGCTCTACCTGAAAAAGTACTATGCTTAGGCTTAGCACTTTTTCTTGTATTTTATTGTATGTATTTTTATGTATACTAGTTTGTCGGTTTGTGTTTTTATACCATCTGCTGGTTGTTTCAGATGTCTTCCGAGAGTTATGTAGGTTTCGCTGATGGCACCAGTTGCCACACTTGTAATATAGCTTCATCGGCATGGGTCATTTATTCTCCCTCAGGATAGTTAGTTGCCTCAGGAGGCGCATGCTTAGGTTCTACTTTGAATAATGTCGTTGAGTATAGGGCTATAATTGAGCTTCTATGGGATGCTTTGTCACATGGTATCACTCAGCTGGAAGTTTGACTGGACTTTCAACTAGTGGTTTCCCATCTCAATCGAGCTTATCAGGTGCGGAACCCTTTTCTATTGTGTCAATTTATGCAAGTTAGATTATTGGAAAGAAATTTTGAATTCATTACATTCAATCACATTCTAAGAAATCAGAATTCATTAACTGATGCATACGCTAATTACATTTTGGATTGGCATTTAACACATATTTCATAATATACAACATACACATAAAAACATTTGTAAATAAACCGACAATATGTGTGTGTGTGTGTGTGTGAATATATGTCCATAGATAGGTCGAGTCTCAGATCCTCAAATCTAGTCATAACTGTATAATATACAAAAATATACAAAATATGGATCATAGTCCATCAAATTCCCTAGATCTAAGCCAGACCACCCTGGTCCCCCCGGTCTCCCTGTACTTTGGCTTCTTCAGCCTCCTCAGCTTCAGCAGCCTCAACAACATCTATGTATACTAAAACTGCTATGGCTACCTACCTCAAAAGGCGTATCCAGATAGGTGGTACACCAACCACAAACTCCTGCATGATGGCTGCGATGTGCTCAATCTGCAAGGTGGGTACTCTCTGGGTAACCTTGGCCAGCTTCCCCTCAAGAACCCTAAGAAGCCCTTGGTATTATCCTTAGATAGGACACACATACATGTGTGGATTCCCTTCAGGGAAGACTGGTCCAATATCTGCATTTTTACATGTTTATAGGATTAGAACTCTTATACATATGTATATATCCCTATATTTTAAAATTCATAAAAATTTTAAAATTTGAAAATAAAAATTACCTAGCTCTCCTGATGCTCCTCTTGGAGGGAGGATAAGGTCTGGATCACCATGGAAATCCATCCCATCATATGGAAACTGCTCCAGTGCTGGTAACTGTCGCTCCCACCAAAAGTAGAAGTCATCATCATATACACTCTGCACTGAGCCACCTCCTCCCTGGCAGAGGAAGATATCTCCCCATCTACTCAGCTTAGGCTGACAAGGAGAACGAACTGGTAGGGGTACTATAGGACTCAATCTCGACACTCTCTCTCAAAGAAGGCTACTAGTATGATAGAATATCCAAATTTCTTCCCCTTCCCCTCTTGTAGTTAGAGAATTGTTTTCTCAAAATCGGGATCACTCTTGATCACCAATCATATAGGCCCCCCTGCATGCAATCCACTACTAACCTCATCTGGTTCCATGTAGCAATATGAAGAGAATATTATCTCACAACCCTCACTATGGTACTTGTCAATACCTATAGAGGAATATCACGTATTTGTACAATAAGGATGCAACTCCCTCTCTTTTGGGTACCTAGTGCGCAGTATATGTCAATATAGTTTTTGACACTTAGAGGGTCACCGCCTCTGCTGGTGCCCTCTAAGTTGACTGGAGCTCCCCGTCGTGACAGAACAACAATGAAATAGATATCTTCTAAAGTAATATCCAAGGACTCACCTTGAAGGTCAAACATGCCCAAATCATGATCCCAGTAATTTATCATGAACTCTAGCAGGCGGACATTGGCCCGCATAGGTGATGTGCAAAAGAACTTTAAAAACCCACTTGAATGTAAAACATTCACAGTGGGGGCATCCTGAAGTGCTTCTTGATACATATCTTCATGCTCACTCTCCCTCCACTCAAGCACCATCTTCAAACCTAGTAAAACAAGTATTGTAAACCTTTAGTTTCATGAAAAAATTCAAAATGTTGACCCAAAACACTACATTTTCCCCTCACGCAGCGTACGTGACTGTCTAGTAAGGCATGTCACGTACTGTATGTGACTATCCTTCGGGGAAACCTATGTACAGAATGCATTTACATGAGTTCCACAATAACGAACCCGCGTACGCAGTGTGCCTTGCTTAAGGGCGCTCAAAAATATCAAATTTGGACTCAATTTTGAAATTTTCTAGGATCAAATTGAAGAGCTTGGGGTGTAGTCTTACCTGACACTTGTGGAATTGGATTTGGTCCACTGGATTGTCCACACCAATTGACTGAAGGTAGAGGTGAAAACTTGTCTTTTATGGCTAAAATTCAAAATGGTGAGTTTCATTTAAGTTTTTGAACTATTTATAGAAATTATATTTCTCAAAGTGGGTTTTTTCCTATAGTTCATAATTTATCAAAATAATACCATATCTTTTTGCCCTGTAATAGGTTTATCATTGTTCTAAGGTGTTTTTTCTCATATAGGATGGTTTTTCGTCGTTTCACATGCACTTTTCATCTATACTTATCCCATCTTAAAATTAGCAATCAACATTTTAACCACAGACTATGGTATTTTTTAACCATTAGCTCCTTGTCTTTACCATTGTTCTTCCATGGATAGGGCCTTCCTCTCATGAATATCCTCATTTAGAACCTATGTTGTCTTTCGATACTCATGCTGCAATTGTCTTAGGTGACAAGGGAATCCTTTTAGCTAATTTTCACGCCAAATGGAGCCTCATTTTGGTCTCTTTTTACAAGCTATCCCATTATAGGAATTCCTACCCTTATGGAGCTTCTTTAGGCCCAGGTCTGACTCCTTAAAACAAACTTGAATGCTGAGTTAACTTGTCCGATCAAGCTTGTTAAGAATATGTGAATGGGCATCCGCATTGGTGGTAGGTTATCTCTTTCTTTGACCATGCGGAATAGCACAAGAAAGGATCACTCTCTTTTCTATGAAATTGAGAAGAGTATTCTCAGGCATAGGTTTATCAAATTTTCAGACCTAAGGGACTAAATTTACGAAAAAGGAACACCCGGTATGAGCTTAGTTTTCTCTTTTTCATGCTCTAGACCTAAACATGAAAAATATTTTGAGTGTACTTTATGTCTTTGTCATTTTCGTTAAACACTAAATAACAAAGCATCAAGTTTATTGTTGTAAGCCCCATTTCTCGTACTCAAATGGATCTTTCCAAGTGATCTTGCTTTTCTTCACACTCGTAAAAATCAAGCTATATTTTGCTCTCGAAGGAGAATTGGGTAGGTGGTAATTTAACCTTTTTCGGACATCCCTGACTAAGTACGAAAAAGGTTCACCTTTTCCTCTATGGAAGTTAAGAGAGTTCTTCTGGGGTATTTCTATACTTTTTTGGCCTTAGGAGACTAAATTCGATGAAAAAGGACCCCCCTGGAGTCTTCTTTGGATTTTTCAGACTCTCTAAATGTGAAAACACCGACTGAACATGTGCTAGTTCAGGCTCATTAAATCCACGAATCAGTGACACTATCAAGCAATATTCTCTCTTCTCTTCAAGCTTGTAAAAAAATGAAGAGAGACTCGAGTTGACTTTCCTGGACTTGTTAAAATTTAACAAGGAAGGTAAGGAAGAAGTTTTCTCTTGGTTTTCAATTAGTTAGCATGTCATCCTTGAACATAGCACTCTCTATTTTTTTCGATACCCATGTCTCAGTGTTCACTTTTAGTTCAGCTATTACTTTGATTTTATTACTCCTCCTCTTGTTAGTTTTACCTGGGAATCTAATCATGTCTCCTACATGACAGATAAGTCTAGTTGTTCTATCTATAAACTTAAAAGCTTCCTTGGGTCATCTTTGTGTTATGTTCATTGTTCAAGGACTTAACTCAATGTCTGATCTATATCCTGATCCCATCATTGTTGTATATGTTATCACTTGTGTCTCCCTTCCTTTACCCAGTTCCTAGTCACTCTTGTGATCCATTGGAGGATCTATTGCCTTCCTTATCACAGTATGGTTCCGTATTAGCACTTCCTGATGACGAAGACCTAGAGTTTTTATGATCATACCTAGGGATTCACTTTTGGTTAATTCCTTTGTTTCAGCTATCGGTTATCACTTATTTATTGACAATCTGTTGAATCTGCTCCATGTTCAACTTCAACTTATATATATTCACATGGCTTGGATTGTACTTGTTCTTTGGGATTGTATATGAAGACCTTAGTTCCCTATCTATGGACTAAGTTGTGCAAGATTATATTATATTCATTTACATAGATTCCATATATTTGAAGACTCATCATTGTATATTGTGGCTTCAATCCACCTTTGTAATATATGTGGTCTTGTACCCGTACTATATGATGTACTCAAACATTTGTAAAGGAGCTAGTGTTCCATTATATTGAACATATCATTCTCAGATATGACTTTGTATATGACATCATTATGTATTTGTTTTAGGTACTAACTCTACTCCATTGGATTTCAGAGTTCTCTAAAGATAATGATTATAATTTATTTTGGCCATCGCTTCGCTCTGACCTCACAAATTAGGTGGCATCTGTTATCAACCCAAATGGAACTTCTCTGTCCGAGTGCCGACACTTCATATGTTGTCACACAAAATGACACTTATGGATTTAAGGTTTCCTAGACATTATAGATGGGCATGATAGGAGATGCATTCACTATCCAACCAGCTTTCCTTTTTACCCTTTTATATGTTGATTGTTGTATGCGACTATTTCCACAGCAACTCACATACATATGCGACTATCTCCACAGCATCCCACATACTGTACGCGAGTATCGTCATTGCAACCCGTGTACAGATCTGTATGCAGGTTTCCCTTATAGCATCTCGCATGTCATACATGAGTTGCTAGTATTCATATTCGCGTACACATCCATTCGACATTAAAAATAAAAAACAACGATTAATGGAGATTTGTTGAGCCCTAATCATTAACTACTTCAACTATCTCAACCTCCTCAACCTTCGAAACTGCTCTATTTCCCAAAGTATAAATAGAGGCCTCGGGGAGGGCATTAATAAATCATATTTGGAGAGCAAAGTTATGCTGGTGGTATATCTTCAGAAGTCTTTGGAGCAGCATAAATCAGATTCCTTTTGTTGGGGCTCCGACCCTAAAGGTCGTTAGTTTTGGTAACTCCGCATTTTTTGAAGAAGTGTAAGCGGAGTTACAACCTAAAATAGTCTTAGGGGTGTCGCGGGTGGGTCAAACCCCCTTTTTTGTAATTAACCCTTGGGTTAAATCCAGGGTTAGGGTTTTGGGTGCCCATGGTGTAAATCCATGGTTTTGTAACAGTGCACTATATAAATAGGCACTTATGTTAAGAAGTAGGGTTAGGTCTTGAATGATTATCTTATGAAGATAATGTAATACGAAGATAAGAGATTGTATAAGGATTTTTGTAAGAAGTTTAAGTCCCGGATGTGTGCATGGATGACCTCTGCAGCTGTGTGCGTAGAGGAGTTTTGTTGGTAAAAAGGAAGATCTACAGCTGTGTGCACAGAAGCCTGCTGCTGTGTGCGCAGCTTTGAGGACTAAAGGGATCTGCAGCTAAGTGCGCAGATCAAAACTGTTGTTTTAGTTGTAAAGAGTTAAATAAAGCACAGTTCTGTGGATGTAACCCCTAAACTGGGGGTGAACCACGTGACATCTAGTGTTGTGGTTCATTTATGTGATTTGTTATTATATTTCATGCACTGTTAAGTAAATAACTGATAAAGTAAGATTGCTGTTAATAACTAGCTTCGCTGTGAATTCCCAGATAAGGGATATGCAAGTAACTATTTATTTATCTAATCGCGAAGCTGCATAATTGATAATACAAGCATTGTGTTAAGTGATTAATAATAGTTAAAGACTAAAGGTACAGTAAGATTCTCTCTTCTGCTTGCAGAAACCTGATTCTGCGGCACTCCATAGCTGTTTCGGGTGAGACTGTAGCTTGTTCGTAGGCTGTTGCCGAAAGGGCCAACACTGTGGGTCTTTTGTTGGTGCAAAGTTATCGGTGAAACCCGGGTCTTCCCATTTCGCCCAACAAATTGGTTCCATTGCCGGTTGAACTCAGTATCTGTTGAAGGGAGATCTACGTCTTACCTCGAGGGCTATGTTTTGGCGACCCTCTGTACAAGAAATTGGTGATTGGATCGAACCGACCTATTTGAAGTTTGCAGAACAGGAAAATAAATATCCCTGTCGTAGTGCGAAACAATTTTTGCAAAGGTACATTTTTTCTGATGTTCATGAAATTTTCTTTGGTTCTATACACATAGAGTTGCACTAGTGGTTATCCAGGTTAATAGAAAGGAGGACGAACTTCCAAGAAAACCAGTTTCCTCCCTGGACCCCCGCAAGAATCACTATCTTGAAAAGAGTGAACAACGCGATCTCGCGAGCCGTGGATTTTTGGACTGTGCGAACTCTCAAAGCATTTGTGATGGAGTTCGCCGTTGACACAAGTACCTCCTTTAGCGAAGCTAAACGACAAGTTTTCAAAGGACCAAGGGGTAATTAATTGAACCTATTTAGTTTGAATATTAAAATACTATTGGCTAAAAAATGAATCTTGCTTATCGAATCAGATTGTTAGATCTAGTATTGCTAACCTATGATTGGAAGTGACTGGGACTGCGACGAGCAAAGTGGTTTTCTGCGAAACAGTAAAAGATATAGGAGATATCTCGGCTCCTCCACTGAGTATACCCCTTTAAGCTCTGAAGCCTTTGAGTCCGACGAGGTCCCCTCTGTTAGAAACCCTCTGATAACCCCGCAGCACAGACCTATTATCCCTGAGAACTTGTCACAGTATGAAAGTAACCCTAGCCCAAATATCCCTGTCACAGGTCAGTCATCCCCAGCTAGTTAAAGCCCTTCATCCCCCCCTAGATCCCAGATGGCCCATGTTCATGATGACATCAAACTACCGGTTTTTAAAGGAACTGGGTCAGAAGATCTAGAACAGTTCTGGTTTCTGTGCAAAGCTGTGTAGACCGCGAAGAATATTACGGACATAGATGTTCGACGAGCGCAGCTGATCACTTCTTTTAGAGACCGAGCCCTGACTTGGTTTATGAAGTTTGCTAGCATGTAGAATCCTGTCTTGGCTGACATCAAAGCAGTACTGATCCGAGAATTTAAGAAACCTAAATCAGAGTCGTAGTGCATCACTGAGTTAAAAGAGATTCAGCAGCGGCGAGGCGAATCTGTGTGGGACTTTGATCAAAGATTCAAAGTTCTGCTCGACCAAGTTAGATTCATGATTGGACCAGCACAAAATAAGGAGTGGTTTATTTCCACATTATTACCTCACATCAGAGCTCCACTCATGCAACAAAAGGTTTCTGATCAGCAAGAGGCCCTAGAGATTGCCATAAAGCTTGAAACTACACCTGTCAAAGATAATTCTGGCATAGCTCAAATTCAAGCGCAGCTCACGGAGAGGGATTTAGAGCTTCGCAACATGAAAAAATGGAAGTCCACCCATGAAGAGGTATGGTGTATACATTGTCGAACAGAAGGCCATGACAAGGACCAGTGCCCGGCACTGAGAAACTATTTGAATACTGGCGCACCAAACCCGCTGAATCGTAGTGTTATGTACTGTGAGATCTGTCGAACTACTGGCCAGCATCGACCGGAAGACTGCTATCTATTACAGAGGTATGTTCAAGTCCCGAAGAACCCTTACTGTAAATTCTGTAAGTCCGTTGGCCATAATAAAGATGAATGTCGCAGTTTCGACCTTATGAGGGAGCGGACCTACGACACTTATAGGATCTACCCAAATGCACAAGGCAATGATGGATATGGTTACTGAGGTGGTCGAGGCAGTTTTAGAGGCTGTGGTCGTGGTATGCCTGGCAGAGGTCGAGGTCAAGTTATTTGCTATAACTGCAATCAGGCAGGACATCTAGCTTGAGACTGTCAAAACCCAACCACGACATGCCGATACTACAGAGCAGTTGATCATGTCATTGAGCAGTGCCCACAGTTACTAGCTAAAATCCAAGAAAGAAATAGAAAACCTAGTCTGAGTGTCTAGTTGATTGTTGTCGAACCACGACTGATCCTAGCTGTTAATGTTGTTACAAGAAGTGGAGCTACGACAGAGGCGCAGTGTCAGGCAAAGCAGCCTGACGAAGCTTGGGTCTGCAAGGCCGTAGAGAAGACTCCAGCATTTGATGTTCGATGAGAAAAAGAAATTTTTTTGGAGGCCAGACAAGACTTTGTTGATTTAGATTTACCAGCACCAAACAAGCAGCATCAATAGCTGCAATCCCAGGAAGAATCACAAGGCCAAGTAAGTACTCTGTCATCGTTTTTACAGAGTTGCATCAAATTGTTAAGAAATCAGAATGCCTTAAATGAATTACAAAAAGTTATTCAGTCTTGTGAACCTCATCAAAGTCCTGATAGTGAAAGAGCTGTTAGTAGAGTTAGAAGAACCGAAAGAGAGATGAGACTACATGCTTAGGTAGGAGAGTATGACATGAAGGGTATTATTTTAAATATGGGTTCTGAAGTCAATATTTTAACTAAGCAAACATGGGAACAAATGGGAAAACCTACCCTCAATTGGTCACCTATACAGTTGAGACTAGCCAATCAGCAGAGGATTGTACCCTTAGGAAGATTTCCTCGGGTACCAGTGGATATAGATGGAGTTAGTACTATAGCATATTTTGAAGTTATTGAGATCATTGATGACAGTAACCCCTATCCAGCTCTGCTAGGAATTGAGTGGGCAATAGATAGTGATGCAGTTATCAATCTGAAAAAGAGACAAATGACTTTTGAAGGGAAGGGATTGAGAGCTATACTACCATTGGATCCTTCTCAAGGAGAAAGATATACGAAGCCAGTCAGAGAGGAAGATCAGTATATTTTGGACCACATCTATAATATCACAGCAAAAGAAGAAGATTATGTCGAGCCTAATGCCGAAGGTGTAATGGATTGGCAATGTGATAGCTCTTGCATGTCTGACTCAGATGATGGTCTAGAGAGCTGGCAAAATTGATTATACGAGCTACATGGCCATTGGTGCGCACAAATTACCAAATCTCTTAGATTCCTTAGTGCACAGGCCAAAGACTTGCCTACATATGATGGGTTGACAGATCCAAGAAAATTCATTGCGCAGTTCTTAGAACAAGTGCCAGAATCGCAGAGAATGCAGACTCTGGAAGTAGCATTAAGAGCTACAGTAGCGAGATGGTGGAAAGGACACAGGAAATATATTCACAGTTGGGAAGCTTGCCAGAAATTTCTACGCCTCTGATTCCTAGACCAATCTCAAGGGGTGCAAAGTAAGTTCAATGGGAAGAACAGTCCTCAGGAACATTTGAAGCAATGTTATGCAGCATGGGAACATGTACCTCGCGAGGAATGGGTGCATAAGTTTGTGCACACGTTGGAACCTATAGCAAAAAAATGGTATACAAAGGTCGAGCTTCGACACGGTACTATAAGTTGGGATGATCTTGTTGATAGTTTTATACTTACATTTTCTGTTAACGAAGTTTGTCCTGCTTTAGATGCAGCTGTTAGATTGATCTATACTAAGATATTTGATTACCAAGAAATAGGGGAATATCAAACCGATTGGGCAGCACAAGAAGCTAATGCAGTTGAATGTTACAACCTTGCAATTGACGAGGGTGACGATCTGCGTAACATTAATATCCCAGAGTCAGAAGGAAACTGCGAAGTACGTGGACCAGTGGTCGAAACACCTGAAGTGACCCAGCCTCTGAAGGCGCGGACCGTAAACATTGGGTTAGAAGAAAACCCCAAGTATGCTACAATTGGAGATTATTGGGATGATGAAATGGTAAGCAAAGTGACCCAACTTCTCCATGAGTATCAAGACCTATTTCCAACGAAGTTTCCTGAGATGAAGGGTATCCTTGGTGATATAGGAGTCATAAAGATTCCATTGAAACCTGATGTGAAGCCTATGAAACAGCGCCCGTATAGGCTGAACCCCAAGTATAAGGAAAAAGTTATACTGGAGTTAGATAAGATGCTTGCCACAGGAATTATTGAGCCTGTTGAAGAGTCTGAATGGGTCAGTCCGATGGTAGTCCAAGAAAAGAAGACTAAGGGTGAAATTCAAATCTGTGTTGATTTAAGGAAGCTAAACGATGCGTGCCTACATGACCCCTTTCCTACTCCTTTTATAGATGAAGTTCTTGATAATGTTGGAGGTCAGGAAGTATACTCTTTTACTGATGGATTTTCAGGTTACCATCAGATCAGAATTACTCCAGAGGATCGACATAAGACAACATTTGCTACAGAAATGGGATCCTTTCAGTACACAGTTATGCCTTTTGGATTAAAGAATGCACCTGCCATGTTTTCTCGAGTCATAATTTGTGCATTTAAAGACTTTATACATAAATTCTTAGAAGTGTATTTTGATGACTGGACTATTTTGGGTTACTAAAAGACCACATAACTAGTTTAAGACTTATGCTGGACAAGTGCAGACAGCATCAGATTTCCTTGAACTTAAAAAAGTGCATCTTCTGTGCACCCTTTGGAATCCTGTTGGGTCATATTGTTTGTAAGCAAGGATTGATGGTGGATCCAGCGAAGATAGCAATTATCGTGAACTTGCCACCTCCGAAGTCAGTCAAGCAACTGCGCACTACACTTGATCACACCAGGTACTACAGGAAGTTTATTAAAGGTTACGCCCAAATCACAACCCCGATGGAGAAACAGTTGAAGAAAGAGATTAATTTTGAATGGACACCTGAGTGTCAAGAAAGCTTGGACATCCTAAAAGAAAAGATGGTAACTGCCCCTATCCTAGTGTTTCCTGATTGGAATAAGGAGTTCCATGTGCATGTCGATGCTTCCTCGATTGCTTTGGGCATAGTACTGGCTCAGAAAGGTGAAGGTAATATTGACCACCCTATTGCCTTTGCAAGTCGCAAATTATCCACAGCAAAAAGAAACTATACTACGACATAAAGGGAAGGTTTAGCTATGGTATATGCTTTGCAAAACTTCCGACATTATGTGTTAGGTTCTCACTTTAAAATGTTCACTGACCACTCTGCTTTGAAATACTTGGTTAACAAGCCTGTGTTGGGAGGAAGAATATGTCGATGGCTAATATTGTTCCAAGAATATGAATTTGAGATTATAGTTAAGCCGAGAATACTTAACTTGGGACCTGACCATCTATCGAGGCTCGAATCAGGGGAAGAGCCTACTGGCTTAGACAAAGGTCTTCCTGATGCTCAGTTATTCGCTATCCAGATGGTCGATGACTACTTTTACGACATTGTTCATTATTTGGCTACAGGGTTTGCACCCCTGGAGATGACAACACAACAGAAGAAGCAGTTGGTGGTTCGGGTTGTTGATTTTACACTGATATCAGGACAACTGTACAAGATGGGACCAGATGAAATCCTACGTAGATGTGTCTTGGAGCATGAGAAACCCTTTCTTTTGGCTGAGGCACATTCTGGCGTAGCGGGAGGACATTATGTAGGGAAAGCTACAGCACAGAAGATTCTGACAGCAGGGTTATGGTGGCCTACACTTCATAAGGATGCCAGGGAGTACTGCCACAGCTACGACATCTGTCAGAGGAGAGGCAAACCATCCAGGAGGGATGAGATGCCTCTTGTTCCATAGGTAACCCTACAGGCCTTTGACAAGTGGGCTATTGATTTTTTCAGACTTATAAATCCCCCTGCAAAGAAATCGGGCGCAAGGTATATTGTTACAGCAACTAAATACCTTAATCGTTGGGCTGAAGCTCAACTAGTCAAAGATTGTAGCGCTGCTACAGCTGCGAATTTCATCTTTGACAATATTTTAACAAGGTTTGGATGTCCTAGAATTCTTATGAGTGACCAAGGGTCACACTTTTTGAATAAAACTATTGAAGCATTAACCGAAGAATTTCAGGTATATCACCAGAAGAGTACTGCGTACCATCCTCAAGCAAATGGAACTGTGGAAGCCTTCAATAAGATTCTTGAGCAGGCTCTGACCAAGGTTTGTAAAATTAAAAGAAATGATTGGGATCTCAGAATCCCGGCAGTGTTATGGGCTTATAGAACCACTTGCAAGAAGTTGACAGGTCACACACCTTTTCGGCTGGTTTACGGGCAAGAAGCAGTAATGCCAATGGAGTATATTGTTCCCAGTCTCAGAATAACTGCTTTCACAGAAATGGATGACCCAGGTATGTTGAATAAAAGGCTAGCCCAGATAACAAAAATAGAAGAAGACATATTCATTGCAGGGTTCCAGCAGCAAGTGCAGAAGGCTAGAGAAAAAGCATGGCATGACAGGCATATTAAAAAGAAGCAATTCCAGATAGGTGACCTTGTGCTCTTACATGACAACAAATTCATGAAATTCCCAGGTAAGTTCAAGACACATTGGAAAGGACCATACATAGTACAGAAAGTTACTGATGGTGGCACAGTGCAGCTAGCTAAGTTGAATGGAGAAATTTTACCCTTGATGGTAAATGGAAGTCGTCTGAAGAAGTATAGGGACAGGTCGGGACCCCCTAATCAGCAGTAGCTCTAAGAAGGATAGTCTGAACCCCATGAACAGTTGAAATGTGGGTACCGCATGGGGTAGTAAGGAGCAAGGGTTAATATTGTGCCGCAGTTGTGGGTAGTTGTTATGTCAAAGGTCCAAGGTGCGTTGCAGCTTAAAATGCGATGGATGGGACAAATTAAATTCGGCGGCGCCGGCACGAGCACCGCTCTCCATACCTGTAATAATGAGATTTCGGGGGAAATCCTGGTGTCGTGTGGACAAGATTTCTGGCATCCCGTCAGATTCGGTGTCATTAATGCACCATGATGACAGATTCTGTTACAGGATTCTATAAAACACTGCATTGGCCCGCCACTCCCGCATTAAGCACTTCTTTGAGTTGCTCAGTTGGAACCATGTCAAACAATTGTGAAGTCCAGGAGTTAGTACGAGAGTTCAAAGAGAGAAGGTTGCAGAACCTTCTGAGTAATTCGCCAGTATAGTCCTATCTGACTAAGGTACAAAGGAAGGCAGAAGTTTGCTCTAATTTGGACGAAGGCAGGCAGAAGTTCGCTCTAACAAGGAGCGACGAAAGGCACATGGCCTCATAATAAGATTCTGGAGGATCCTGCTATGTCTCTGCCTGGTCTGACAGAGCCAAGGCGGCTGTTTGTCTTATGCAGCTTGACACACAATTTTTGGGACCCTTAGTTGTGGATGGTCAAGTGTTCGGTAGACAGAGTAACAAGTGGTGTTGCAGATGGATCCGGATGACCTTCCTCAGCATAAAAAGTACGAAGGACGAAAGCGAACAGTTGATAGCAGTAGGGAGGGCGTCAGTAAGTAGCGCACTAGGTTTTTCCAACCATCAGAATAGCAGCAGAGTGCCCCGGGACGGGCCACAAGAAAGTCTTAGGGGCCTGTTGGGGCTCCGACCCTAAAGGTGCTTAGTTTTGGTAACTCCGCAGTTTTTGAAGAAGTGTAAGTGGAGTTACAACCTAAAATAGTCTTAGGGGTGTCGCGGGTGGGTCGAACCCCCTTTTTTGTAATTAACCCTTGGGTTAAATCCAGGGTTAGGGTTTTGGGAACCCATGGTGTAAATCCATGGTTTTGTAACAGTGTGCTATATAAATAGGTACTTATGTTAAGAAGTAGGGTTAGGTCTTGAATGATTATCTTATGAAGCTAATGTAATGCGAAGATAAGAGATTGTATAAGGGTTTTTGTAAGAAGGTTAAGTCCCAGCTGTGTGCGTGGATGACCTCTGCAGCTATGTGCACAGAAAGGTTTTGTTGGTAAAAAGGAAGATCTACAGCTGTGTGCATAGAGGCCTGCTGCTGTGTGTGCGGCTTTGAGGACTGAAGGGATCTGTAGCTGAGTGCGCAGATCAGAACTGTCGTTTTATTTGTAAAGAGTTAAATAAAGCGCAGTTCTGTGGACGTAACCCCTAAACTGGGGGTGAACCACATGACATCTGGTGTTGTGGTTCATTTATGTGATTTGTTATTATATTTCATGCGCTGTTAAGTAAATAACTGATAAACTAAGATTGCTGTTAATAACTAGCTTCACTATGAATTCCCAGATAAGGGTTGTGCAAGTAACTGTTTATTTATCTTATCACGAAGCTGCATAATTGATAATACAAGCATTGTGTTAAGTGATTAATAATAGTTAAATACTAAAGGTACAGTAATATTCTCTCTTCTGCTTGCAGAAACCTGATTCTGCGGCACCCCATAGCTGTTTCGGGTGAGACTGTAGTTTGTTTGTAGGCTGCTGCCAAAAGGGCCAACACTGTGGGTCTTTTTTTGGTGCGAAGTTAAAGGTGAAACCTGGGTCTACCCATTTATCTCAACACCTTTGGTTGCATAGGAGTCCTTGTTTTAGGCATTGGGTTGTACACTTATCTCATTCACTATTGTTAATAAATATAATTCTTCTTCCAACTTTGTGTTGAGTCTCTTTGATGTATCATGGTTTGATGAATATTTTTTATTAAGCACTCTATATATTATTCATCTAACTTGTCATATATATATGTATAAGATCGTACTTGGAGAATTTGCTCTTTGTAGGTGAAGGAGGTGCATCCCTGAAAGCTTTGGAGAGGAGCAGAGTGGAGAAGAGAAATCTTGGATTGACTGTCGTTAATCGGGTGACTTCAACATTTCTTCCTATTCCTTTTCTGTACTTTAAATCTGATTGTATGCAATTTTTAGAAATAAGTTGGTAACCCCAGACCCTCGGTTACAAGGGTGTTTATTGTTGATGTAATTATAACTTTGGAATGTATTCACTTGTATTTCTTATCTATTGTAACCCGATGTTTATTCTGGGATGTTATCATGATATGTCTTCCCCCGATGTTTTGATCGGGAGAATCAATAATGTAATCAATTCATGTCAAGTCATTGTGATTAACCCTCCGATTGTCTAAGGGTTAAAGTCCCTACAGTTCCGGGGAACTAGGGTTATTAGAATCTCCTAGTAGAGTTTGGCCCTAGTAGGGTTTTAGTCATGCCAAGATTAGTATAAATAGAGAGATGGAATCTCTATTTAGTACACATCACATACACACTCAAGTGCAGCGCATATTTGAGGAAGGAGAAGACACTGGGGCTAGATAAGAAGAAGATTACTATTGTCAGGAGATCACTTACTGTTTTGGGTTTTACTTTGGTGTTGATTCTATCTCTGAGGAAGTTGCGGGGTTTTCTTCATTTATGGTTTCCCCGAGGAAAACACGGTGTTCATTGTCTCCTATGTTTTGATTGTTGTGCTTGTTGTTCTCTCAGTTAAATATTGTAATGTTATGCTAGCTTAATGTTAAAAATATAACATGGTATCAGAGCTAACCTGAGACAAATACACTGTGCAGCTGCGAGAACTAGGGTTTCTTACTTTGTGGATCTCTTTCCACATATTTTCAGCAAAATAATGTTGGAATAACTCTCCTCCCTAGGGAACATCTTTCTATCAAAGCAGAATCCAATTCTGAGGTTTTTCAGTTTTTGACCCAACACTGCTGCTGGAAATTAGGGATTTTCACAGAAGAGGAATTTTTTAGTGAGCCTAGGCCTGGATTGATCTCCTCCCCAAAATCAAATTTAGGAATAAATTTCAAGGCATTTGGGTGGACAGAACTCTAGAAAAGCAAAACCCTAATTTGCTCTTGATCCAGTACTACATGATTTCAGCTCCAAATCCATATCCGACATATTGACCTAGTAAGATCTAAATATTTTGTATTTCCATTTGAGGTTCTTAGTTAAAGATGTCTCATCATACCAAGCTTGATGAAAATTTTGAGGGAGCTAATAACTTTCGAGCTTGGAAGTATAGGATCTCCCTGGTCCTGGAAGAGAATGAGTTGGACTCCTACATCCATGAGGAGATTCCAGTTCCAGAGGGAGATGAGGCAAAGGCCTTACATAAGAATAAGTTGGTTATGGAAAAGAGGATCATTGCTGATTCTATCAAGGATCACCGTATCCCACAAGTGTCCTCTCTCAAGACACCTAAAGCTATGTTTGATTCCCTAAAAAAATTGTTTTAGGGGAAGAACATAAACCGGAAGATGACTCTGAGAAACCAACTAAAGAATGTGAAGATTCAAAATGAAAAAACAATCCATCCTTACTTCACAAGAGTTTCTCATATCAAGGAACAACTAGAAGCAATAGATGAAGAAGTTGAAAATGTAGAGATTGTGATGACTACCTTTAATGGCCTCCATAGGTCATGGGATTCATTCATCCAAGGAATCTATGCAAGAAATAAGTTAGTCAAGTTCAACAGACTATGGGAAGAATGCTCTCAAGAAGAAGCTCGGATAGCAGCCTGAGAAGAGAAGATGGGAAGTGAAGATCAAGCCCTCACAGTTCACTCTAAGAAGGGAAGAAGAAATCCTCATTACTCCAAAGGTAAGAACTCTTATCATAAAGATAACAATATAAAGGACCTATCTAGACTCAGATGTTATACATGTGATGAAAAGGGACACTTTGCAAAAGACTGTCCTAAGAACAAGGTTCACTCTCATAAGAAGAAGGGAAACAAAAGAAGACATCATGCTCATGCTGCAGAGGATGGTGAACCATCAAAGAAGAGAACCAGATATGAAAGTGAATATTCTTCAAGCGAGGATGAATATGTTTTGATCTCAACTCTCACAGGTAACATTACTCATGGAAGTGATGATTGGCTTATAGACAGTGGGGATTCCAGACATATGACTGGATTCAAAGAATCCTTTGTGAGACTATCAGAACATGAATCACCTCACAAGGTGAAGCTAGGAGATGACTACTAATATCCAATAAAAGGTAGTGGGGAATCCTACTATAAACTAGACTCTGGTAAGTCTCTAATAATGAAGGAAGTATTGTTTGTACCAAGACTCAAGAAGAACCTTCTCTCCATATCAGCATTGGATGCAAAAGGAATGAGGGTTGCATTCATAGATGGTCAAGTCATCATGTGGCCTAGAGGAAAGACTATTGATGATGCGGTAGTGATTGGAGAACAAGAAGGAGGATTGTACAAATTGAAGGGCCATCCAGAACAAGAAATGGTCCATGATACAATAGAGCCAAGTGAACTTTGGCATAGAAGGCTTACACATGTGCATTACAGAGCACTACCTATTGCAAGCAAAGCTATTGAAGGTCTTCAAGAAATCCAAGAAAAACATGATGGGGTCTGCAAAGGATGTGCGGAAGGGAAGAATACAAAGAAGACATTTCCAAGTAGTGAAATAAAAGCAAAAGGAATCTTGGAAATCATCCACTCAGATGTATGCAATCCCATGTCATCAAACTCACTAAGCAGGTATGCATATTATGTTTCTTTTATTGATGATTTTTCTAGGAAGACATGGGTTTACTTCATGAAGAACTAATATGAAGTATTTAGCAAGTTCAAGGAATTCAAAGCCTTGATCAAGAACCATACTGAAAAGAAGATCAAGACTTTTTAATCAAACAATGGCGGAGAATTCACTTCAAATGAATTCAAGAGGCTATGCAAAGACTCAGGGATTAAGACAGAGTTGTCCACTCCTTATAATACACAACAGAATGGGGTTGCAGAAAGGAAGAATAGAACTATCATGGAAGCTACAAGAACAATGCTTCATGATCAAGATATTCCTATGCATCTTTGGGCAGAAGCTGCCAGAACAATGGTGTATGTATAGAACCGTACTCCACATAGAGTCCTCAAGAACAAGACTCCTGAAGAAGTCTTCTCTAGAAAGAAACCATAAGTCATCCATCTTAGAATATTTGGCTATCTAGTGTACATACACATTCCAAAAGAGAAGAGAACAAAGTTAGATCCTTCAGGAAAGAAGGGTATATTTGTGGGTTACTCTGAAAGCTCGAAGGCTTATAGAATATATTACCTAGGATACAAGAAGATTGACATTAGCAGGGATGTGACCTTTGATGAAGAGACAACTTACAACAAATCCAAAAAGAGACCTGCTAAAGAATTTGAAGAAGCAGAAGCACCCAGAATTCATGATACAACCATCAATGAAGAAACTCAAGAAGAAGATCAAGATTTCAAAGAACCACAAAGACCTATAGAACCACCTCTGGAGAAGAATCCTCATAAGAGGAAACCTTCTTGGGTACATGAAATTATCCAAGGTGCGAAAAGATATGGGGCTCCAAAAGAGAATCATAGAGAAAGAAAGAGGACCAGATCCTGCTCCGGGTATGTAGCTTTACTATGTGATTTCATTGATAAAGAACCTTCCAGTTATGAAGAAGCAGCAGAACATAAAGAATGGAAGGAAGCTATGATCAAAGAGTACCAATCGATCATGAAGAATGATGTTTGGGATATTGTTCCAAGACCAGAAGGGAATTCAGTTGTAACTTCCAAATGGATCTACAAGATCAAACATGTTGCAGATGGTAGCATTGAAAAATATAAAGCAAGATTTGTGGCTCGGGGTTTCTCTCAGAAAGAAGGAATGGACTATGAAGAAACCTTTGCACCTATATCCAAATACACTTCCATCAGATCAGTACTTGCTCTGGATGCAATGATGAAATGGAAAATACACCAAATGGATGTCAAGACTACTTTCTTGAATGGTGCAGTATAAGAGGAAGTGTATGTAGAGCAGCCACTCAGTTTTGAGACACATGATAGGGAGTCTCATGTGTGTAGACTGAAGAAAGCCCTGTACGGTTTGAAACAGGCACCCATGACCTGGTACGGAAGAATTGATAGCTTCCTATCTAGTTTGGGATTTACCAAGAGTAAAGAAGATTCCAACCTTTACTACAAGGTTGAAGATGGCAACCCAGTGATGCTTCTAATATATGTAGATGATTTGTTTGTGACAGGTATGGATGGGTTAATTACCGATACAAAGAGAAATATTGCTACTGAGTTCGAGATGAAGGACTTGGCTATGATGCATTATTTCCTAGGTATGGAGGTGTGGTAGAGTACAGATGGAATCTTCCTTGGACAAGTGAAGTATGCAGTAGAGATCCTGAAGAGGTTTGGGATGATGGACTGCAAGGCTAGGGCCACTCCTATGGCATCGAACCTGAAGCTATTGAGAAATGCTTCATCAGAGTTGGTTGATGCTACGATGTACTGTCAGATGATTGGTTCCTTGATTTACCTAACGAACACAAGACCAGACATTTGCTTTGCTATGAACACCTTGAGCCAGTTCTTGATAGATATGAGTAATGTTCACTTGATTGCTGCAAAGCATATTCTGAGGTACCTGAGGGGTACAGTTGATTATGGGCTCAAGTATTATGCGAATCAAAAGATTAACCTGGATGGTTAGGTTGATTTAGATTGGGCAGGAAGTTCCATTGATAGGAAGATCACTTCAGGGTGTTGCTTTTGTTACCACCTAAGTTGTACTTAGTGGTTTTTTTCAAGTGAGCCTAGTGAACCTGATAGGGTTAACTTGTTTGGACTTCAAAAAGACCTTTGGAAGTACTTCTAGGAAGTGCTTGTTGTATCATATCACATGTCCATACCCCATGGGGGAATTGTAATAAATTTTATAGCATGATAGTTTCTGTAAAAGACTCGGTCTCTTAGACTTCATTTGTCAATCCGATCAGCCCAGGGTGTTTTTTCCCATGGTTATTATTGGTTGTTGAATAAATGACTGATAATTTCTGAGTTTTTCACTCCATACCTCCAAAGTTGGGGTGGTCGGCTTGGCATTTGGGCCTATTGAGGTTATTAGAGTTTATGTGTCAATGTATAAACATGCTAGACATATTTTTTGAGTCATATGAACATGTCTAAGTCCCCCTAGGTGTTTTTCAATTTTTCAATTTTTCAATTTTTTAATTTTTTCAGTGTTTTTTTTATTAAATTAAATTTTTCCAAAACTTAGGCTATTTTTTAATAGTTTAATTGGAGAAATTGATTTTGTAATAAAAGTGGGACAAATAACCGGTTTTAGTCATGTAGGTGCTCATTTTCAAGCTAAGAGCACCATGTAAACCAATGGACCCACTTTTGCCTAAGTTTTGAGTGATCATCCATCACTCAGGTCAGAAAGCCCCAAAAATCAATTATTGATTATTTTAATTAATAAATTGATGAATAATGGAGCAACTCCAAAATCAATAAATCAGTGGATACTCAACCGATTTTACTGAAATCAATCAGATCTGGAGCAGATTGACTGGATTTGACAAATCCTTGACTGAAGGAGGAGATCAAATCAGATCCAGAGCTGATCTACAGTGGTCTTCATGGGGAATTGTGCCCTCTCTCTCTCCTCCACATGTGTGGACTCTCCTGGATGCTCTGTGGGCCGATGTGGCTGTGTATGGGTTGATGTGTCAGCTCAATCAAGCCCTCGGTTGACAAGTAGGCTTAGTACAGCTTCCGTTTTGCATTGATGAACTCTCCGTCAGTTGATTTCACTTGATTCCATGAGGAATTGCGCCCCCCCTGGGCTAGATGGCCTGCAAATTGTATATATCCAGGCACAACCTCCTCTTCCAAGCTAGTTAGAACTGGGATTGAGGTGCTGCTGCTATTGTATTGTTGTAATTCTTCATTTGAAATAAAGAAAATATTTGGAGTCAATACGGTGTGGTTCCATTACATGTGTTGATGATTATTGCCATTGTTTTACTGAGGTAACCTGTATCTGTGGTCATTTTTTGCCAATGTCTTGTAGATCTGTGGTTAAGATTGGTAATTAGCTTATTACAATCTTGATAGGAAAGGTGTTGTTCAATAGGTTTATTGACTGTCACTCTCCTTTTATGGATGTTTAGAGATCTAGATTTAGCATGTCTTATAATCTTATATGCATGTTATCTTGAATCTCTTTGTATGTACTAATGAGATCTCATAAGTTTCTTGGAAAGTTCTTTGATTTCAACTGAGTTGCAGGTTCACACTTTGGAGAGGATGCTGATCTAGTTTGTTTCTTCATTCTCTTCAAAACCTTCCAAAAGGCATAGTCCCTCGACATTCCACCTGAAATCTCCACTGTGGATCTTCAAGGAAAACAACACTTTTCTCCTCTTCTTCCTCCCTCAAAATCAACACTTTACCCGGTTACTTTTTCAGTTCATAGCTGTGATTTCATTTGGATCTGTTTCATCAAATTAAAATATACATAGATCTAATATTTCATAGCTCATATACTATATCTTGCACTAAAAGTTTTTCATAAGAATCCTAGATCTAGCTGTAGGGAAATCATCTTTTTTGCATGAATTTTAAAGAAAACTTGTAGATCACATGCATTAGATTTCCTTTCACTGTTATAAAATTTAATATTCTGCAATATCAGTGCACTTTAATTGGATTCACAAACAGCAAGCCAATATCCCAAGGAAATCTTGCTTTCCTTGGTTCCTTTTTCACCGGTTTAGCTAGTTTAACCGCATTATTTTTTGGGATAAAGTAAGCTGATCCAAAGGTACTCTTAAAGTGATTTTGGGAATATTTTATTCTAAATTGCTCACTTTCATTTAGCAGGTCTGACAGAAAGAAAATTAAGCTGCTGTCCGAAGTGGTCTAAGGAGCATTCAAATCCCCCCAGGGGTCTCCCTTTTCACTAAAAAATATTAATTCTTTTTTGAAAAATTGTAAAAACTTGGTTTCAACCTGTATAAGGACCAAGAAAGTTCTGATTTATCATTTCTCTAATATTGTAACCACTGTAATAAAATTATTCTTTGAATAGGCTCTTTCGAGCCCATTCCCCATCCCCCCTAGGGGGATTTGCGTCGGTGTCCTTTTTGTGCTTTTCCTCATTTATTTTTTAAACTAGTATTGATCTAATCTGCAGGGTAGGATAATTTATTTCATTATTAATTCCATATTCCATATATTAAATTTCAAAGTAATCGTAATACTTACCCCACGATTTCCCGAGTGACCCGAAGGGGGAAAGAGATTCGTGGTAGGATTAATTAAGAAACTAGAATTGTGTATCTGTTTGCTTTTTTCTATCATTTTTATCAAAAACTTTAAAATTAACCCCTCCTCGATTCCCCGATTGAGATCCAATTGGATCGAAAGAGGTTCTTGGAGGCTTTTCTTTTAAACAAGAACATCCAGTTTAAAACTTATTTAAATTTACAAGACTCCAGTGTGTATGCTCTACACTTGGCTGCAGTTCGTCCAATCAGTAAAGCTATATCAAAAGCACTTGGGTGACTAGTATAATTAGGACTCACTCTCCCCAACTGACAAACCATCAGGTGAAAATCCAACACCTAGATCAAACCTCTACGGTGGCAAAATACCCAAAGGAAGCGGGAACTTCTGAAAAGTGACCTCAGGGCGCTGATCTTTGTCACACCCTAATGGGTGCATTACGAACAATAGCCCCAGAGACTCCATTTCAGCCCACATATTCCTTGCAGGTAGCCGTAAAGGTTTTTTTTTGGACATACTCCAAGTACTCTCGAGTATATCTGGATTCCCCCCTTAGCCTAATTTAATCAATTCATACTTCATTTTTAACTTAAAATATACCAAGATGCAATCGCAAAACATTCACTCCGAGCACATGCAAGCACATTGATCATTTTTATTTGACTCCATTCTAAGGCACTAATCATTTTTGCTTTATATATATATATTTTGTATCAGCTTTGTGCTTTCGTGTGTTTATCTTCGTATCTTGTCATCTTTAATTGTCTATAGTTAAAATATTCAAACTCCTAAATAACTGATTCAGTCTAACATCACCACACTAAGAAATCATCCTTAGTAATTTAATAGGGTCTACCCCCCTTGGCTTCATTTGGAGTTGAGCCTAAACGGAGGAGTCAAGAACAAGGTGATAGCCTTGACTCGAGACTTACCCCCAAGGACACACCGAGTGGCTTGAATATTTCTTCCATGTGACCCAGGTGTGTGAAAGGCGGCAACAACTTCAGTATGGGATCATGTGTGATCTGTTGGTTTAGCAGGAAACAATCCTGTGTGGCACTAAGTACAGCTGCAGTAGAGTATGTCACAGCTTCTTTAGCTAGTTGTGAGGCAGTATGGCTGTGGAAGCTACTATCTAATTTATTTGATCTCCAGTTAGATACTACTTGTATACATTGTGACAACCAAATTTGCGTGAAGTTGTCAGAGAATCCAGTGTTCCATGACAAGTCGAAGCATATTGAGATCAAGTATCACTATATCAGGGATATGGTGTAGAGGGGAGCAGTGAAGCTCCAATATGTTGTGATGAACGATCAGATAGCTGGTGTGTTGACAAAGCCATTGGCTAGGGTGAAGTTTGAGTACTTCAGGGAGAAGCTTGGTGTTCTCCAAATTGAGGTTCCCTCCAAAGGGAAGTGATGAGTCTGTGAGCCATTCTGACATGGTGAGAGGATTGGTTCCTTCCATGGTTAGATGTAAGGGATGAGCCATTCCTTCATGGTGAGAGGATTGGTTCTTTCCATGTCAGATATGAGTGCTAATCCATTTTGATATGACTGTAGGATTGGTTCCTACATGATTAGATATAAGGGCTATTTCCATTCCTTGAATGGAGCTGCCTGGTGAGGTACCAGGAAAACTCAATCTAGGACTGATGGCCGTTTTGATATGACTATGAGATGTGCTCTCGCATGATCAAATATGAGTGCATGGCCATTCTGATGTGATAGAGGGATGTGTTCCCACTTGATCAGATGTAAGGGATGAGCCATTCTGTCACGGCTAAAGGATTAGGTTCCTTCCATGTTAGATGTGAGTGCTGGCCATTCTGACTTGGTGTCAGATATAAGGGCTACCACCATTCTTTGAATGGAGCTACCTGGGGACGTACCAAGAATCCTCAATCTAGGACTGAGATCCATTCTGATGTGACTGAGGGATGTGTTCCCACATGATCAGAATACCTTCCTAGTTAAGAGGGAGTGTTGATGTAATTATAACTTCGGAATGTATTCACTTGTATTTCTTATCTATTGTAACCCGATGTTTATTCCAGGATGTTATCATGATATGTCATACCCTGATGTTTCTATTGGGAGAATGAATTATGTAATCAAGTCATGTCAAGTCATTGTGGGTAACCCTCCAATTGTCTAAGGGTTAAAGTCCCTACAATTCCGGGGCACTAGGGTTATTAGAACCTCCTAGTAGAGTTCGACCCTAGTAGGGTTTTAGTCATGTCGAGATTAGTATAAATAGAGAGCTGGACTCTCTATTTAGTACAAATCACATACACACTCAAGTGTAGCACATAGTTGAGGAAGGAGAAGACATTGGGGCTAGATAAGAAGAAGATTACTGTTGTCAGGAGATCACTTACTGTTTTGGGTTTTAGTTTGGTGCTGATTCTATCTCTGAGGAAGTTGCAAGGTTTTCTCCATTTATGGTTTCCCCAAGGAAAACACTGTTTTCATTGTCTCCTATGTTTTGATTGTTGTGCTTGTTGTTCTCTCAGTTAAAGATCCTAATGTTATGCTAGCTTAATGTTAAAAATCTAACATTTATTCCTGTACAACACAATTGTAGATTGAATTGGTTGAACCTTTGTGTGCATTTGGCTATGTCTAAGTCACTTCCTTAGTAGCATGATAAACCCAACTATGGATTGGCTTGGCTGCACCTTGGTGTGATTCAGGCTATGTGTGACCCTGTTGTTCCCTATTTCCTTGTAGAAATCATGCCCAACTCAGGGGTAGCAATTGTGTTGAGATATTGATGAGCCCAACTGGCCTATGGTTTGGTGGAATGTTGCAACAACATAGCTAGTTGCTCGGGGAAGCTCATTTTCAAGATAAGTATTGTCTTGTATTAGTTTTGCAATGTATTTTTTAAGAATTATTATGAATGTATTGAATTCTTCTTAGAGGTTCAAGTTGAGTTACTTCTATTATATTTTCCTTCCTTATATATATTTGCATATGCCTTTTATTTCCAATGCATTTTTCTTATGTTCATGGGGCTAGATGCTCAGTTATAGTATTAGGTTCAAGTTGAGTTACTTCTATTATATTTTCCTTCCTTATATATATTTGCATATGCCTTTTATTTCCAATGCATTTTTATTATGTTCATGGGGCTAGATGCTCAGTTATAGTATTAAAATGCAACTATATTCAGTGTTTTTGCACCCTAGAATCTACCCTATGGAAAGCGGAAGGAAGAAAAATAAATGAAAAATAAAAGGTCCAAGTGGTTTCCACACCTCGGAGTCTACCCGCGAAATGCAGAAGGTGGAAAAATAAATAGAAAAAAGGTCAAAGTGGTTTCCACGTCCTGAAATCCGCCCAACAAAAGGCAGAAGGTGAAAAGAAAAAAATAAAGAAGATAGGTTTTCGGCAACCTGGATTCTTCCCTATGGAATGCAGAAAGTGGAATATGGAAGGTGAAAAGTAAGAAAGGAAAATATATTGTCACAGGGGATTTCAAATTCCATAATTCACATTGTAGAAAGGTATTTTCTAGTTGCGGAAAGGATCTGCTAGCTGTGGAATAACTGTTACAGTAACAATTAATATTAAGTATGAGGGATATAGGAGCATACATGACCCATAACTTGTATGAAAGACTTATATATATATATATATATATATATATATATATATATATGCATTTTTTTCAGCTTGTATGGGTATGTTATACTCTTTCTCTTAGGATACAAATCAATAAGGAAACAATGGACATACCTAAGAGAGATATAGGTAGGTAGTTGTAGGGTAGAGTGAGACAAATATAGACCTCAAGGTATTGATAAAAGTAGTCTAGAAATGAGGATGAAATTTCAGTCCCATTTCTGCAATAAATTGAAGTCTTTTAGGAAAGACATACATCAAGTGGATAGAAGCTCCTTTCAAATGTGTAGAGGCATCCTTAACCCACACTCTATCACGTCCATCATATTGCAGCACACTTCCATACATAGTAGTAGCCTCAAAGAGGATGAAAAAGGAGCACAAAAAAAATCTATAAAGTCTAAACATGATCAGCATGCTGCAGCAGGGTGAAGAACCTCACCAATACATGCATGACTGACGTCATAAGCATAGTGGTGAGATACCTTATGAAACATATCCAAGAGATAAATTATTTTTTTATCGGTATGCATATTGAAGAGAATATGTTAGTTCCCATTACACTAAATGGTTTCTTTGCACCCTAGGTAGATTTAGAAAGTTGTATATTCCCACGACCATATTCCAAACCTAACAGTTATGATATCCTTATTCATACCAACAAAATTATTTCAATTGACACAATGAATTACTTATTCAAAACTAGAGGTTAACATGGTTTGAAATCCCAGAAAGAAATTCACACCCTAAAGCTAAGCAAACAATATAAATATGGTGACAATGATTATGCATTTTCCTCTCTATAGAAGTAGTTTTTATTATCAGAGAAATCCTAGAGACCTTATAAGATCTGATTTCATATTGTAATAGTGGATCAATATATTTGGCCAATATTTGAATAAAAGATAACATAACTAGCTATTATATATTCTATTGTTTGAAATTTAGTTGTTCTTGTTGGTCTTAGTTGTGTAATTTGATTCAGAAATACAATACTTACATCATGTTGTATCAAAGAAAAGATAGCCTTGAGTGGTGAAGACACTTGAATTTGGAAGACAATTCTAGTGGTAGTGTTAAGGTTGGGTATAGTCGCTAGAGGAATAGTGTGTGGATTCTGAATGAGCTGCTAAGAGAGAAAAATGTAGTTTGAGTTCACTTGACCACTCAAGGAATACTTGTTGTGGATTAATTATGAGGACTGATAAGCTGGGAACAATACCTAAGTTGGAATGTACTACTTACCACAACAAATATTGAATTCTGTCTCAAGTTTTCTACAGGAATAGTGCTAAGAATAAAGATGGAAATGTTGATGTATTTGTAACTTTTAAATGTATCCACTTGTATGTCTTATGTATTGTACCCCACTGTTCCTATCGGGAAGTATTAGTCATGTAAATTCATAGAGGGTAACCCTACTTATTCATCAAGGGTTAAAGTCCCCGTAGTTGTGGGGCACTAGGGTTGTTAGACTCTCCTAAAGAAGTCGGCCCTGGTAAGTTAATGTAAGTTGGGTCATTAGTACCCAATTGTGGTTACTCGAGCGTACATAACTAAGTTAGGGTTACTCGAGCATACCTAAAAGAGTCAAATATTAAATGAACGAAATAATATAAATAGAGAGTGAGCCTCTCTATTTATGACACACACACACTCACTCAATTGGGGTGCATGAGTGAGAGAGGAGAATCTCTCTCAAGTGAGAGAGAGAGAGAACAACTATTGGAGATCATCTTTTCTATCTTTGGGTTTTACTGTTGCCATTGGTGCTCATTCTATCTTTGAGGAAGTTGTAGGGTTTTCTCCTTTATGGTTTCCCTGGGGAAAATTCTTTGTGTCTCTTGTCTCTTGTGATTATTACTGTGCATGTTATTTTGTCAGATAAGATCCTAAGATCATATTGCTTAAATGATAAAAATCTAACATGGTATCAGAGCTAACCTAAGAAGAAGACACTGTGCAGCTGTAAAATATATGGCTTCTTACTTTTTGGGTCTCTCCCCACAAACCATTAGCAAAATAAGGCTAGGATAACTCTCCATTGAAGGGCACATCTTTTTGTTGAAGCAGAATTTGATTTCAGGCATTTTCAGTTTTTGCTGCGGGAAATTAGGGATTTTTAAAGAAGAGGAATTTTTGAGTGAGCCCAGCATAGGATTTATCTCCTCATCAAAATTGAAGTTTAGATACCAACGTTGAGATTTTGGGTTGGGTAAAAATCCAGGAAAGTCAAACCCTAAATTGAACCTAGGCCGGAAAAACCCTAAAATAATAAAACTGATAAGTTTTGGTACATTCGCTATATCTCAGGATTGAAGAAGTATCAAGGGCCAAAAGTTTCTCAAACCAAAGATAAAATATTGATGTACCCTATGTAAAAATTTAAACCTTAGATGTACTGTATTCTAGGACATATGATTCCTCCAAATCAGGGTTCCATCCTCTTCTAGGATTGATCCCTAAACAGGACACCTAGGGAGAGTTCCTATATCTCAAGCTAGGAAGGTCCAAATGAAATTTCACAAGATGTTACAGAAAGGGAATTTAATCTAATTTATATGCCAAATGTTTCAGACCTAGAAATTACACCAGTGACACATGTCTAGCCGTACAACTTAGCTCTTATGAACAGTCCTGAAACAAGTCATCTTGGGAAAACGTGCATAAATCCCAATTGGTGAAACCAATTTTGGTAAAACCAATTCTGTTAAAACTTTGGTGTTGGAAAGAGGATAGATGAGGATACCTTAGTACAAAATTTTAGACACATAGGAGCAGTAATTTAGGATATACCACAGAAATAGTATCAGACATTTATGTAGAAAAAATTGGTAAACTAGGGCTTCCTGTTCCAGGAGCTTGCCTCCACTGTTTTCAGAAAAGAAGTACATTGGCCAAATAAACTTGAAGAGACATATCTTTCTATCCAATCAGAATTTGTAAATTCCAAGTTTTTAAAATAAGGGTTTCTCTAACAAACCCTAGATCAGCCAGATCTGGAACTAGGACAGACACCTCAAATCGATAAGATCTAATCTTTTTCTATTTACATTTGAGGTTCTCATTTCAAGATGATTAATCACACTAGCTTGATGAAAAGTTTAGTGAATCTGAGAACGTCCAAGCATGGAAGTATATGATTTCATTCGTTCTTGAAGAAAATGAATTGGACACCTACATAAGTGGAGAGGTTCTAGTTCCATAGGGAGATGAAGCTAAATCCTTACACAAGAAGAACTTGGTCAAGGAAAAGAAGATCATTTCTAATTCAATCAAGGATCACCTTATACCATAAGTGTCTTACCTAAAGATAGCTAAAGATATGTTTGATTCCTTGACCAAGCTATTTCAAGAAAATAATATAAATCGAATGAAGTGAAGGAACTCCGTGATTCTTCAAGAAATTGACTTGGATCAGAAATTTCAGTAAGAAAGGTCTAGGAGATAGAGGGAGATGAGGCTAAGGCCAGAGTGAAGAGAATCATTGTAGATTCTATTAAAAATCATCTCATCCCTGATGTGTCATCACTAAAGACACCAAAAGGAAGGGTTCTATGCTATGACGAAGCAGTCAAAGAAGAATAAGAAGTTGCGATAACCACCTTGAATGGCCTCCCAGGATCATGGGATTCATACATTCGAGGAATGTGTGCTAGAAGAAAGTGATTAGCTTCAGCAGAATCTGGGAAGTGTGCACACAAGAAGAAGCTCGACTCATAATAAGAGAAGAGAAGATGGGAGCAACTGAATATCAAGTGCTCACGATTCAAAGAAGATCCCTCAAACGATGAGGAACATGAAGAACACAATTCTTGAAGACTCTGTTATCCATGTTAGCATTTGGATAAGAAATGATGTTGTTATAGATGAAGAAGACGATGAAGTTGAAAGAAAGGGTCTACCCACAAAACAAATAAAGATAAGTATTCAATTGTCATCTCATGATAATGTTTTTTTATGAATTTGTTTATATTCAGTTGATGTATTATGCATGATAGAATGTTTTCATTAATGATAGATATGCATGTGATGGGTAATTAGATCATGGTGCTATATTACAACTCTCCATTGCTACTTATCTAGAATGAAACCTCTTTGGTGACATATTGGATTAGTGCACAATCTCAATGTTTTCCTGGTAGAGATGGAAGGCATCTAGAAAGTTTCCATGAGATATGGATGAATGTTGTATTGGATAAAATAGTTGCATGATCATATATTTATGCATAATAATTTTCCATTATGTATATGCCTTATGAAATGTTTATAACCATACAATCACCTACAAGAAAAGAAGGATGAGACTTGTTCCGAAGAACAAGTGCCAACAATTCAAGAAGAATGATGTCTAGGATGTAGTATCAAGACCTGAAGGGAAGTCCATAATGTCTTCCATATGGATCTACAAGATCCAGGATGTAGTAGATGGCAACATCACAGGATACAAGGAAATATTTGTAGCATGAGGCTTCTCACAGAAAGAAGGCATAATCTATGAAGAGACATTTGCAGCCATTGGAAATTAAGACACATGACAAGAAGAATCATGTGTGCAAATTAAAGAAGGCCTTGTACAAGCTCATAAGACACCCATGTGATAACACATACATGAGGAGCTTGAATACCACCTAGAGTGATGAAGATCTTAACCTTTGCTAAAAGTTTGATGATGAAATCCTATAGAGGATGACAAGCTCACAGATGGGTGCGAGAAGAACTTATGAAAATGTTCAAGATAGAGGACCTTAGTAGCCAATGAACCTAGATAGATATGTAGAATATTAGTAGTAGAGGAAGCTACTTTTCACTGTGGTGCAGAATGTTTCAATCAATAGAGTATGAAAAATAGAGGGAGAATGATGCTCCGCTTCAAAGGGAGTGACTGTAGAAGATCCTGAGGTTCGACATGATACAACAGGATGGACAGCTTAGTGATGACTCTAGGATTTACTGAGAGTGAAGCGGATTCCAACTTTTTCTTCAAGGTTGAAGGTGGGAGACCAGTGATGCTCTTGTTATATGTCGATGGATTTTTGTTGACAGGAAAAGAGGAACTAATTAAAGTTTCAAGAATGAGACTTGCTGTTGAGTTCAAGATGAAGGAATTGGATATGATGCACTATTTTCTAAGCATAGAGGTGTGGTATAATGCGGATGAAATCTCCCTCGGGAAAGGGAAGTATGCCGTAGAGATCCTGAAGACATTTAGGATGATGGACTGCAAGGACATGACCACACCTATGGCATTAAACCTGAAGCTATTGAGTGTTTCTTCATTAGAGTTGGTTGATGCCACGATGTATCGTCAGATGATTTGTTCCTTGATGTACCTGATGAATACGAAGCCAGATATTTTCTTTTCTATGAACACATTGAGACATGTTCACCTAACGGTTGTAAAGAATGGAGTGAGGTGCCCGAAGGGTACAATTGAGTATGGGCTCAAGTATGATACGAATCAGAAGATTAACCTAAAGGGGTATGTGGATTCGTATTAGGCAGGCGGTTCCATTGATAGGAAGAGCACTTCGAGGTGCTACTTCAGTGTGAGATTAGGTGTGATCTCTTGGTTTATCAAGGAGTCTTGTATAGCGCTGACTACAGTCGAGGAAAAATATGCTGCCACTTGCTCGGATATTTGGGAGGTAGTATGTTTTTTTTGAAAACTACTATCTGATTTGATGGATCTGTTTGTGCCAGAAATTGTTTCTAAGGCCAGAGAAACAAGCTAACACACACTCAAATATAAAACCCAATGAAATCAAGGTTTAGGGTTTCTGCAATGTGTTTTTGGTTATGAACTTTGAGAACAGTCAGGGAATACATTCATAAGTAAAGCAACTACTAAATCATAAGCAATAGACAATGAATATGCATGATATATATAACAAGATCCAATCAGAAACAGCATTGAGGTTCATACATAAATAATAGGCATTACCAGCAAACACACATTAACCAGCAATGAATCTGTCAATTTAAGCAACTAGACAAGAAGAAAAATGAATCCAATACAAACAACTGAAGGATAAAATTCATGTATATCTCATAGTTTCATCAACCACTGCATACAAGAGCTATGTACCTTACTCATAAACAAGTCTGAAAACCAACTGAGCTTGAAGACCTCCTGAAAGCTCTCAAAAATCGAACCCCCAAAATGTCTTTCTCACTCCTCTAAATAGTAATCTTCTACAAAATCAGTTAGGTCACTAACCCTAACTGTCTCCATCGACTTACTAAGGTAAAGTAAAAAGTACAGTTTTACAAAATTACAAAATTGCTAAAAATAGAAAATCATTAACAAGAAACGTTTATCAAACAGATACACTAATTAAAGCATAACTGATTCAAAGCTCCTTCGTTGCTTCAGCAAGTAGTGCTATACCATCTAGGCTTTGATCCTTTTTCTTTGCTCTTTTATGTTTCTTTTCCATATCAGCTATCTTCCTCTGAAGGTCTTCATTCTCCTGCTGTAAACTTTCAACCGTCTTCTCTAGCTTTTTGCAGTGTCTGTCAGAAGTTATTTTCTTGTTTAGCACCTCTTTAGAAACCTCTGATAGCTCCAGGAAATGATGATGGACATCCTACAACTCCTCTATAATCCCTCTGTTGACTTTAAATAACCCATCATTAGTCTCTTGTAAATGTTTTATTTGCTGCTTGTGATTTTGAACACTTTCCTGCAAATTTTCTTCATCAAAACTAGGGATCTCAAGTATATTTGCACCCTGCATTAGAAAGTCTGAGAAGTCAGTGGGAATACTAGGTTCTTTTAAAATTCCTTCTTGTCTGAGTATAGCTTCATCTTCTTCCTCTCACTCATAATTTTCAACAGGACATATTTTTGCCTTTTCTTCTTGCTGCTGTTTTAAGAGTTTATCTTTTATCTCAAAAATTATTTCAGATAATTTAGAAGCAGGCTGACTTGTCTCTTTTGCATACTGTGACAATATTTTTAACACTGCATGTTGAGGAGAAAAAGGTTTAACAATTGATTTTCCTTTGTTTTTGCTGTCTATTTTACCAACTTCTGTTTCTTCACTTGAAGTAGTATCAATTAAAACAGTCTTTTGTTTGGAATCCAATTTAGGGTTAAGTATCTTCTTCATATTCCATCTTAATTTATTGGTTGGTCTAGTTTTAGGCCTCCAATATGAAGTTACAACCTTCTTTTTCTTCTTATGAGGTTTAGCTGCTTTGATGTCTGAGGTGAGGAATTCTTCACAAGTTCCATGCCTGCCTTCTGGTTCATTAATGGGCTGTGACTGCTCTTATTCTAGTAGATATCCCTCATCATCTGAGAGCATGGTGAGTGAAATTCTTGGTTTAGTTTGAACTTCATCTTTAGGTATAGCATCTTTTTCTTCAACAACAGTTTTAGTTTCTTCAGAATCTGCTGCTAGTACTATGGGCTGTAGCAGCTGCTTTTGGTCTCCAAAGAGTGAATACTTGCCTTTACTAATTGCTAAAAATAATTTAGTTTTAATCTCTTCTTCCATCTATTCTGCTATTTTCTCAGTTTTGACCTCAAGCTTAGGTTTATGACCTGGCTTCTTCATCATCACAGTTCCTTTATCA
The DNA here is from genome assembly GCA_001517045.1 of Pseudotsuga menziesii. NCBI lineage: Eukaryota > Viridiplantae > Streptophyta > Pinopsida > Pinales > Pinaceae > Pseudotsuga > Pseudotsuga menziesii. The sequence goes on along the minus strand of LPNX010144566.1, from coordinate 108,121 downwards.
GTTTTCCTCTTTGGCTGTTGTTCTTCCTTTTTAACATGAATACCAGACCAAAACAGAAAAAAGTCCCAAGTTCTTCGCTCATGCTGCAACACAGTACTGATGATTAGCTTGATCAATCCATGATGAAAGATTGACTGGGATGTGTGATCTTCATGTTGTTTAACCCTACTGGACATTTTCTGCAGGCTCTTCAAAAAGAAGAAAGGCAGGTTCATTTTTGAGACTCCCACCATATGTTGAAGGAATCTAAAGCAATACTTGAATACAAATCCATACCTACCCTCACAAGTCACATAACTTTGCAGTATCCTGATTGGCTCAACCCACTCCTTCCTGAAATTCTGAATAGGAATACCTTTATTCCAGTCAGGAGTCACATCAGGTAACAGGTATCTCTGAGGTTCAAAGTCAAAAGGTAATTTCTTGAACCAAGGCTCACCCTCATTACTGATCTCAGTAGCCTCTGCAATTAGTTCTACATTCAACTTGAATTTGAGAGCATCAGAGATGACCATATCATCTTTAAGACCCTGAGAAAACTTACAAGACACTTGTGCATTGTAGCTATCTATCTTCTTGAAGAAATTCAGCCAACCTACCTGTTGGAAAAATTCAGCACAATTAGGGAGCTTCTCAATCCAGGTTAAGTCAGTGGGATCAGCCCTATTGACTTTACAACTTTTTCCACTCTTGCCCATCTTTTTCCTTCAAAAACTAGAAGCTGTCTGGTTTTAGGGTTCAGAGGATGCTTTATAAACTGGTTTTCTATTTCTTCAAACTTCTTCACAATTTCCTGCACATTTCTGAACAGACCTATTTATTTTAAAAATTAAAGTAAAACTTCTCAACAAGAGGACAATCTCACATCACTGAGGGCTTCCATATTGCTTTGCCCTAACAATACAAACTAGGTCTGTGTATAGGTTAACTGTCAGCATGATTCATGAACATCTCTGCCCAATAAAGGTATTTTATGAATGAACTCTGTTTTCACTTTGAGATTGATTACAGACTATTCCTCTAACACTTATCTCTTTCAGCTCATCAAATCCCTGCAACTTCATTAGTTTCCAAAACAAAAAACTTCCACACATATCAATCTAGGTGCTGCTGCAAATTGGTATTCGGTTTCCTCTGTATTGTTAAAGAAATTAGGAATTCTGCACATTATTTAACCAGCCAAGGGATTCTCCTCGAACCCTCTGTATCAATGCCAACCTCATTCTTCAAAACCATTGACTTTGCATATGTGACAACAATTCACTAGTTTCTTAGTCTACTGAAGACCACTTGTGTGAGGGGTGAATAAAACCAAAACATTCTGCAATATGTGTACATGATGCTTCCTGTAGCATTAGTCTCAAAACTGGGACTAGGTGTGCCAACAATATTGATCAGTCAACTCATTAAACCAAATATTTATCAGTATCAGAGCTTTTGGTGTGAATTTGAGGGCTTAAACATTAACAGCTTTCACCTCAGATTATTTCGAATTTCAAAGACTGGATGCTTCAATCCTAGGGCTATTTTTCAATGCTCTGTTTCAACAAAACTCCTCAAAATGACTCAAACAGCTATTTCTTTGGCTACAATCTCATTTAAAAGCATACTCCATGCTCTCCATCAATCAATTTTATAGAAAGAACTCCACTGGAAAAAACCCTAAATTGATGGACACTTCTTGGTAACCGAGAGATACCTGCTTTATGCTCTGCAATAGTTGATGTAAGTTCGATTCTGAGCTTTTAAATGCTTCTACTTAAGTGTATAGATGTCTTTCTATGATCACTTTGATTGGAGTTAACGAAATTGCAAAGCCCTAGTTTCTCGTCAGTCTTCAATACCTTGCTTCTATTTTGCAGCGACAGAATCCATTTTTTAAGCGGTTAAGTTTACTCCACAAACCTTATTTTCCTCTGACAGTGCATGTGAAAGGTAAATCATGCCACATTAGACCGATATTTACTGCTAACTATCAAACCAACCCACATTATGAGCAATGATGGCCATGATTTATTTTACAACTTAAAACCACCTGGAGTCATGTTAAAACTGAAGCTAACACGTATCAAACAGATCACCATATGAGATTAGTCACCCACAAATTGAAATCATGACAATAATTTGCTTGAAAATCGGAAAATAAGAGGGCCGCGATATTCTTGTAGCGCGCCATTTGTAATTTTCTGTTCCAGCGCTACAAGAATATCCTTGGTGCTATTTTTTTGCTCCTTTTCAGCTTTTTGATATTTTGTATAAGGTTTTAAAAGTTGCTTGAGTGTAGGTATGCTCAAAATATGCCTTATGAGTCCACCATTTGATAAAATAACTTTAAAAAACCCTTAATCAAAAACCAACCTATGGTTTAAAATTCAAAATTTCTAAAGCAATCTCAAAATTTCAAATAAACACTAGACAAAACTTTCCAAAAGGAGGGAAAAATCAAAATTAAAGTCAATGAAAGCTTTGAAAGAAAATATAAATCAAACCAAAATTGGAGAAGTCAAACAAAAATTGAAGAAAACATTTACTGACTTAACATCTGGCTCCAGCTGCGGGATGAAGTCCTCCCTGCGAGGATTAAGGAACCTGTAGACCAGTGCCTTCTGTCTTCTATCTACCTGTCTATAAACTTCCATTGGGATATGGAGTCTTTATTCAATCTCACTCACACCGGTATGTACAATGATCAGTGAAAAAATGCCCTCATAAACTGTAAAAATGTTTGAGGAATCGTCCATTCACAGGGCTGGACAACTCCTCACCTTCCAGGGACTGCAAGATAAAAGTATTGTTTTCTAAAACTTTTGATATTAGAAAAGGACCAAACCAAAGATTATCAAACTTACCATGTTTTCCCTTTTGCTCCTTCCTTGCATCCCATCTTAAAACCATCTCACCTTCTGTAAAAATATTTTCTTTAATATTTATGTCAAACCTGTTTTTTACCTTGGCTCTATACAGCTGAGCTTCTTTGTCCACCTTCTCTCTATTTTGCTGTAACTCTATCATTTCAAAGATTCTCCTTTGCATATCATCCGATTCCTCTTGAGAGTTATTGAGGAATTTCATTACTGGAATCCCCAACTGAACAGGGAACACTGCTTCTGTTCCATAAACCAACTAAAAGGGAGTACCAATATCCTGATTCATTGTGATTCTATCTGCCCACAATGCATATTTCATCATTGAATCCCAAGACCTTTTATTATGCTTCAGTAGTTTTTTGATGCTTTGAATGATATTCTTGTTAGATGATTCATCCTGACCATTTCCCTGAGGATAATAGGGAGTTGAGTGCTTCAGAATGATGCCATGTTTCTCACAAAAGGCTACCATTGCCTTGGATTTGAATGCCTTGGAATTATCTGTTATTAATCTCTGTGGACAGCCAAACCTGCTCAAAATATTGTCTTCAATGAACTCCATAATCACTTTATCTGTATCATTCCTTGTAGGAATAACTTCTACCCATTTTGTGAAGAAATCTGTGGCCATTAGAATCCAATGATGCTGTCCTGAAGATGTTGGATTTATCTCTCCAATAAAATCCAGACCCCGTTGCTAAAAAGGGGCATTGACTGCAATAGGATTTAAAGGCAGAGATAACAATTTCTTTTTACCTGCAAATTTCTAACAAAGAATGCAGGCTCTTACCTGCTGGTAAACATCTGTGAACAGGGAGGGCCAATAATATCCAGCTCTCAAAATTTTGTAAGCTGTTGCTTTCCAATATTTATGCCCTCCACAGGCTCCTTCATGAGACTCTGAAATCACCTCTCCTATTTCAGATTGATCCAAACACCTGAGCAAGATACCTCCTGTATCTTTCCAGAACAATTGATCCTCTATCAAACAGTACTCAGTGGCTTTAAGTTTCATAGATCTGGCAGCCTTCCTGTCTAAATGATCAGGACATTGCAGAAATAACAGAAATGAACAATATCAGCATACCAAACTAAAGATGAATAAAAATCCATGATCCTTTCTTTCCCCTGAAGTGCTTGGTCTTCTTCAGGAACTAATTCTTCAGCCATGACATGCAGTCCTAGAGCTTGAAAATTTGAGTCAGCCAGCAGCCTGGCCAAACCTTGTCCCTTGACAAGCTTAGTAGGTCTGATTTCCACATCGTACTCCATAATTTTTGCAATCCATTTTCCTCTCTTTCCTTCACTATCGGGCTGTGTCAAGACATCTTTCATTGCAGCATTTGGAACAAATGAAACAACCTTTGAATGCAAGACATAAATTCTGAAAAATTTCAACGCCTTCACGAGAGCATAAGCTTGCTTCTCCAAAATGCTATACTTCAGCTCTGAATCTCTGAGAGTTTTGCTGAAAAAGGAAATAGGCTGTTCCAAACCTTCCTTATTCTTCTGAAGTAAGACAGCTGCAACTGTATCTTCTGAAGCAAATGAAAAAGTAAGGAATTCTTTGGTAAAATCAGGACTTACCAAGACTGGTGCTTCAGTAAGAGCTACCTTGATCTTCTCAAATGCAGCCTTTGCCTCAACAGTCCACCTGACTTCCTGATCTTTCTTCAACATGGCTGTAATTTGCTTGATGGTTTCAGGAAAATTTGGAATAAACCACCGTAGAAAATTTATCTTGCTAATGAATGACTGAACATCTTTCTTACTCCTAGGAAAACTAATATTCAGTATTTCTTTGACTCTCTCAGGATCTATTCTGATGCCATCAGCAGACACCAGGTGACCAAGTAGTCTACCTTCTTGCACAACAAAATGTGACTTTTTGGGGTTCAGGGACAGACCAAATTTTCTGCATTTTTGAAAGGTTTGCCTCAAGTGTTTCAAGTGTTCATCATCAGATTTTGAGAATACAGTAATATAATCAAGATAGATAACCGCAAACTTATCTTTTTCCCCAACAAAGGCAATGTCCATTGCTCTCTGAAAGGTTGCTCCAGCATTCATCAGGCCAAAAGGCATCTTGTCATACATGAAGGTTCCCCAGGGGGTTGTAAAGGCTGTCTTTTCCTTGTCATCAGGGTGCATGGAAATCTGATTATACCCTGAGAATCCATCCACCATAGATATCCTCTGAGATCCAACCACTTGCTGCAAAACTTGTTCAATCTTGGGGAGAGGATAGTTGTCTTTTAATGATGACCTATTCAGATTTCTGAAGTCAACACATAATCTTATTTCCCCATTATTCTTTCTGACAGGAACCAGATTTGCAACCTAGGAAGAATACCTGAGAGGCACTATTATCTTTGCATCCATCAGCTTCTTTACTTCCTTTTCAATCACACGAAATAAAGCTGGATTGATCCTTCTCAGTTTCTGTCGGAAAGGCTTGACATTGGGCTTCAAAGGGACCTTGTGCTGAATAATTGTTGTATCACAGGTTCTTAACTCTTCATAAGACCAGGAAAATACATCTACATGTTCCTTCAGAAGCTTGATATATCTACTTCTTTGTTTAGCTGTCAGAGATTTAGAAATTTTTGCCATTTTTGGGTGTTCTGCTAAACCAATATTGCAGTCAACTACATTGTCTTCTGAAGATTGAACTACTGGTTTTGAAGGTGTATCATCTTTGGTAAAAATTCTTTCTAAAGGCACTAAAACTTTAGGGATAAAGTTACTCTTCAACTCAACGATCTTATGACCTGCAATCTCACCTTCAGGAAACTCATTTTCAGCAAATACATTTTCAACAGACTCATCTTCAGCAGACTTATTATCCTGTCCTTCTTCCTCATCCTCATCCTGATCAATTTGGGAATTAGTAAACTCATCTGTAAGCTCAAGAAATTTTTTGATTTCAATGTCATCTTCAAATACCCTCCAGTGTTTCACATTGTCGGGTACGAAAGGTCTATATCTCACCTCAATAGGATACCTCAATTGAGTAGTTTTAGGAATTCTGAAATGTGTAGCAGCCAAAGCTAAAGAATCTGCAGTTTCATTATGATTCCTTGGAATATGAGTGATGTTAAATGCTATAAAATAATTATCCAGCATATCCCATACCTCATTTCGGTATACTTTCAGCAAACCCTGCTTTACTTGATAGTTGTTCTTCACCTGTTGAACAACCAACTCGGAGTCGCCATATGTAGAAACTTGTTGAATGCCTAAGTCTTTAGCAGCTTTCAGTCCCAGTAGCAGAGCTTCATACTCAGCAGTATTGTTAGTGGTAACAAACTCCAGCTTATACATGAGTTTCACTATCTCACCTCCAGGAGAAATGAGTAAGACTCCAGCTCCAGCACCCTCTTTGCACGAGGATCCATCAAAATACAATTCCCATAGCTGATCTTCTTCTTCTCTGCAAAGTCTCACTAGTTTTTCTTTTTCAACTTGCAAGAGGCCAACGGAATTATCTTCATCACTAAAATTCAAAATGCAGGTCCCTATATCTTTGTCAACAGCATATAAGGGATGATTAGTGGGGTTTTTGTCATCTGTGACTATGTAAGCAAACTGTAGCTCTCTGTATAGTCTTCTAGTTTCTCCACCAAACACCGAAATGGTAGTATAAGAGAGGTCCATCTGTAAGGTTCCTACAACCTTCTTAGCCCATGACCTAGACAGAAGTAGACCAAACTTCGGGGTAATATCAGCCACCACAACATCCATTATTACACTTTTCATAGGCAACTGAGCAAGAATAACTACCATATCTTTTATTACTCCCAAACACTTAACTGCTCGGGATTCAAAGGAATATAGGTCATGGTAGGGATTGGTAATACTCAAACCTAAGGCTTCCATAACAGCTTTGGCCATCAAATTGTGAGAGGCTCCTGATTCTAATAGACAATTGTGAATCATTTGGTCATGGATAGTCAAGGTGACATAAAAAGGAGGTGAAGCACTAGCCTCATTTTCAGTTTTTTCAGCTAGGGCTGATCCGATGAATATTTTTGGACTTTCTTCTTGCAAATTAATAGTGTCTGAAATAGGCTGATTATTGGCTGAATTCATCACTTTCAGGACTGTCTGTTTATATGAGGGATTCTTTATTAATTCAGTCAAAGGAACAGGAATTTTCAGCTTCCCTAGTTCATTCTCCAAACTAAAACTTTGAGCAAATTTATTTACCTCTTCAATTTCAGCATTCTTTTTAGATTTTTCTGCAGATTGCTTCTTCTGTATGACAGGATCAGGTACTTGTTTAGCAGGAACAAGTGCAGCAGGAATAGGTACAGGAGGAACAGGTGCAGTAGGAACAGGTACAGCTGGAACTAGTGCTTTCTTCTTTGGAATTTGGACCACTTGCTTTGGACCTGATCTGAGATTGATAGTCTTCTTAGGTTCATTCTATTGAGCAGCAACATTTACATCAGTTTTCTCAAATTCCAAATCATCTTCAACTTCATACATATCAGCATCATAATACTCAGCGTTCAGAAAATCTTCTTCAGTAACAAAACCTGTAGACAAACCATCTCCAAAGTGATTCATATCCTGATCAGTCTCAGTTTCTTCAAAGAGCAACTGTCCATCAACTTCTTCTTCATCAGCTACATTATTTTGAAAAGGTGGAGGCACTCTCTGTTCCTCATTCTCTCTTCTTTCTCGTTGGATGTCATTATTTCTGCGCTCTCTTGGTATAAATCTAGGAGCAAACTGCCTCCTGAACTGATTCTGGTTATTTGGGTTCCTTTCAGCTTCAGGAGTAGGTTTGGCAGAATTCTTTTCAAGCTCTAACTTATTTAGTTTGGTAGTAAGAATCTTTACTAGCTTAGCCATCTCATCTATCTTGGCTTCAGCAGACTGAGGTGCAGCACTTGTTGAAACAGCCTCCTTCTTTCCCTTCCTTTCATACAGCTGTTGTGGTGTTTCTTTTTTAAGTCTGTTTGAAGCCAACAAATTAGACTCTACCTCCAATGCTGCATCTTGCATGTTCAGCAAAGTGGTAGCTCTCCTTTCTCTCAGCAATAAAGAGAATTCGTGATCAAATGCATTGGCATAGGTAAGCTTAGCTGATGTTTCAGTAGGTTTAATTTATGTTGGAATCCTACTATACATTTTGTTAAACCTTTTGGAAAAATCAGCCACAGTCTCATCCTTCTTTCTTCTGAGAGCTCCAAATTTAGTTATATAGTAAGTGTGGTCCTTTGTGTCTCCCCATTGCCTCAGGAAAAGGTCTTGGAGTTCTTCAATTATGGTGATTGAGTTGGCAGGCAATTCTCTGAACCACTTTCTTACATCCCCATCAAGGCTCTGAACAAATACCCTCATCCATACATCTTTTATTTCAATGTTCTGATTGTCTGCATAACTCAGGAAATCCTCCCAATGTTCCTCAGTAGTGGTTTCCCCCTGCCCATTGAACCTAGGCATATACTTCTGATAATCTCCTCCAGGCAAAGCATGTAAAGGTTGGGGTAAAACTAATGGTGCATACCTTGCTGCAACCATCCTGTCCATCATATCCATGGGTGGGTTTTGAGCTGCCATTTTGGACTGTGCTTTTGAAGATGAGGAAGTTTGACTAGAACTTGCTAGGAAAGGGCTCTTTCCTACTTTCAGCTGGAAAAGAGGTATTTTACCAGGAGAAGCAGTCTTGGCTTTCAAAAAGGTTTCAGGATTGGTAAAAACTTGAAAAGTACTCTCAGGAATGGTAGGTTTTATCCAAGGTGAGATTTTCGCTGAATGTAATGAAACACCCAACTGTTCAGGATCACACAAGGCTGGTAAATATTGGGACCTTCTGAGTTTTCTTGCTGTTTTTAAGATCTGTTCAGGGTCTGAAACCCCTGAATGTAACGGTGAAATAGGTCTGCTCCGGGTTCCCACTCCTCTAGAAGCCAGTGTGTCAAAATTTGGTGAAAATAGCCTTCAAAGATACTGGTTCAAGTCCACCTCTCAAACCAGGAAAACTGATAAGTATCCCAGGGAAGATATCCTTCAGCTTCGTCCCCGGAAACGGTGCTAAACATGTCTGTGCCAGAAATTATTTCTAAGGCCAGAGAAACAAGCTAACACACACTCAAACATATAACTCAATGAAATCAAGGTTTAGGGTTTCTGCAATGTTTTTTTGGTTATGAACTTTGAGAATAGTCAGGGAATACATTCATAAGTAAATCAACTACTAAATCATAAGCAATAGACAATGAAGATGCATGATATATATAACAAGATCCAATCAGAAACAACATTGAGGTTCATACATAAATAACAGTCATTACCAGCAAACACACATTAACCAGCAATGAATCTGTCAATTTAAGCAACTAGACAAGAATAAAAATGAAGCCAATACAAACAACTGAAGGATAAAAGTCATGTATATCTCATAGTTTCATCAACCACTGCATACAAGAGCTATGTACCTTACTCATAAACAAGTCTGAAAACCAACTGAGCTTGAAGACCTGAAAGCTCTCAAAAATCGAACCCCCAAAATGTCTTTCTCACTCCTCTAAATAGTAATCTTCTACAAAATCAGTTAGGTCACTAACCCTAACTGTCCCCATCGACTTACTAAGGTAAAGTAAAAAGTACATTTTTACAAAATTACAAAATTGCTAAAAATAGCAAATCATTAACAAGAAATGTTTATCAAACAGATACACTAATTAAAGCATAACTGATTCAAAGCTCCTTCGCTGCTTTAGCAAGTAGTGCTATACCATATAGGATTTGAGCCTTTTTCTTTGCTCTTTTATGTTTCTTTTCCATATCAGCTATCTTCCTCTGAAGGTCTTCATTCTCCTGCTGTAAACTTTCAACTGTCTTCTCTAGCTTTTTGCAGTGTCTGTCAGAAGTTCTTTTCCTGTTTAGCACCTCTTTAGACACCTTTGATAGCTCCAGGAAATGATGATGGACATCCAGCAACTCCTCTATAAGCCCTCTGTTGACTTTAAATAACCCATCATTACTCTCTTGTAAATGTTTCATTTGCTGCTTGTATTTTTGAACACTTTCCTGCAAATTTTCTTCATCAAAACTAGGGATCTCAAGTATATTTGCACCCTGCATTAGAAAGTCTGAGAAGTCAGTGGGAATACTAGGTTCTTTTAAAATTCCTGCTTGTCTGAGTATAGCTTCATCTTCTTCCTCCCACTCATAATTTTCAACAGGACATCTTTTTGCCTTTTCTTTTTGCTGCTGTTTTAAGAGTTTATCTTTTATCTCAAAAATTATTTCAGATAATTTAGAAGCAGGATGACTTGTCTCTTTTGCAGACTGTGACAATATTTTTAACACTACAAGTTGAGGAGAAAAAGGTTTAACAACTGATTTTCCTTTGTTTTTGCTGTCTAATTTACCAACTTCTGTTTCTTCACTTGAAGTAGTATCAATTAAAATAGTCTTTTGTTTGGAATCCAATTTAGGGTTAAGTATCTTCTTCATATTCCATCTTAATTTATTGGTTGGTCTAGTTTTAGGCCTCCAATATGAATTTACAGCCTTCTTTTTCTTCTTATGAGGTTTAGCTGCTTTGATGTCTGAGGTGAGGAATTCTTCACAAGTTCCATGCCTGCCTTCTGGTTCATCAATGGGCTGTGACTGCTCTTCTTCTAGTATATATCCCTCATCATTTGAGAGGATGGTGAGTGGACTTCTTGGTTTAGTTTGAACTTCATCTTCAGGTATAGCAGCTTTTTCTTCAACAACAGTTTTAGTTTCTTCAGAATCTGCTGCTGGTACTGTGGGCTGTAGCAGCTGCTTTTGGTCTCCAAAGAGTGAATAATTTCCTTTACTACTTGCTGAAAATACTTTATATTTAATCTCTTCTTCCATCTACTCAGCTATTTTATCAGTTTTGACCTCAAGCTTAGGTTTATCACCTAGCTTCTTCATCATCACAGTTCCTTTATCAGTTTTCCTCTTTGGCTGCTGTTCTTCCTTTTTAACATGAATACCAGAACAAAAGAGAAAAAAGTACCAAGTTCTTCCCTCATGCTGCAACACAGTACTAATGATTAGCTTGATCAATCCATGATGAAATATTGACTGGGATGTGTGATCTTCATGTTGTTTAACCCTACTGGACATTTTCTGCAGGCTCTTCGAAAAGAAGAAAGGCATGTTCATTTTTGAGACTCCCACCATATGTTGAAGGAATCTAAAGTGATACTTGAATACATATCCATACCTACCCTCACAAGTGACATAACTTTGCAGTATCCTGATTGGCTCAACCCACTCCTTCCTGAAATTCTGAATAGGAATACCTTTATTCCAGTCAGGAGTCACATCAGGTAACAAGTATCTCTGAGGTTCAAAGTCAAAAGGTAATTTCTTGAACCAAGGCTCACCTTCATTACTGATCTCAGTAGCCTCTGCAATTAGTTCTACAGTCAACTTGAATTTGAGAGCATCAAAGATGGCCATATCATCTTTAAGACCCTGAGCAAACTTACAAGACACTTGTGCATTGTAGCTATCTATCTTCTTGAAGAAATTCAGCCAACCTACCTGTTGAAACAATTCAGCACAATTAGGGAGCTTCTCAATCCAGGTTAATTCAATGGGCTCAGCCCTATTGACTTTACAACTTTTTCCACTCTTGCCTATCTTTTTCCTTCAGAAACTAGAAGCTATCTGGTTTTAGGGTTCAGAGGATGCTTTATAAACTGGTTTTCTATTTCTTCAAACTTCTTCACAATTTCTTGCACATTTCTGAACAAACCTTTTTATTTTAAAAAGTAAAGTAAAACTTCTCAACAAGAGGACAATCTCACATCACCGAGGGATTCCATATTGCTTTGCCCTAACAATACAAACTAGGTCTGTGTATAGGTTAACTGTCAGCATGATTCATGAACATCTCTGCACAATAAAGGTATTTTATGAATGAACTCTATTGTCACTTTGAGATTGATTGCAGACTGTTCATCTAACACTTATCTCTTTCAGCTCATCAAATCCCTGCAACTTCATCAGTTTCCAAAACAAAAAACTTCCACACATATCAATCTAGGTGCTGCTGCAAATTGGTATTCGGTTGCCTATGTATTGTTAAAGAAATTAGGAATTCTGCACATTATTTAACCAGCCAAGGGATTCTCCTCGAACCCTATGTATCAATGCCAACCTCATTCTTCAAAACCATTGACTTTGCATATGTGACAACAATTCACTGGCTTCTTAGTCTACTGAAGACCACCTGTGTGAGGGGCGAATAAAACCAAAACATTCTGCAATATGTGTACATGATGCTTCCTGTAGCATTAGTATCAAAAATGGGACTAGGTGTGCCAACAATCTTGATCAGTCAACTCATTAAACTAAATATTTATCAATATCAGAGCTTTTGGTGTGAATTTGAGGGCTTAAACATTAACAGCTTTCACCTCAGATTATTTCGAACTTCAAAGACTGGATGCTTCAATCCTAGGGATATTTTTCAATGCTCTGTTTCAACAAAACTCCTCAAAATGACTCAAACAGCTATTTCTTTGGCTAAGATCTCATTTAAAAGCATACTCCATCCTCTCCATCAATCAATTTTATAGAAAGAACTCCACCGGAAAAAACCCTAAATTGATGGACACTTCTTGGTAACCGAGAGATACCTACTTTATGCTCTGCAATAGTTGATTTAAGTTCAATTCCGAGCTGTTAAATGCTTCTGCTTGAGTGTACAGATGTCTTTCTATGATCACTTTGATTGGAGGTAACGAAATTGCAAAGCCCTAGTTTCCCGTCAGTCTTCAATATCTTGCTTCTATTTTGCAGCGACAGAATCCATTTTTTAAGTGGTTAAGTTTACTCCACGAACCTTCTTTTCCTCTGACAGTGCATGTGAAAGGTAAATCATGCCACATTAGACCGATATTTACTGCTAACTGTCAAACCAACCCACATTATGAGCAATGATGGCCATGATTTGTTTTACGACTTAAAACCACTTGGAATCATGTTAAAACTGAAGCTAACACGTATCAAACAGATCACCATATGAGATTAGTCACCCACAAATTGAAATCATGACAAGAATTTGCTTGAAAATCAGAAAATAAGAGGGTCGCGATATTCTTGTAGCGCGCCCTTTGTAATTTTCCGTTCCAGCGCTACAAGAATATCCTTGGTGCTATTTTTTTGCTCCTTTTCAGCTTTTGATATTTTGTATAAGGTTTTAAAAGTTGCTTGAGTGTAGGTATGCTCAAAATATGCCTTATGAGTCCACCATTTGATAAAATAACTTTAAAAAACCCTTAATAAAAAACCAACCTATGGTTTAAAATTTAAAATTTCTAAAGCAATCTCAAAATTTCAAATAAACACTAGACAAAACTTTCCAAAAGGAGGGCAAAATCAAAATTAAAGTCAATGAAATATTTGAAAGAAAATATAAATCAAACGAAAATTGGAGAAGTCAAACCAAAATTGAAGAAAACATTTACTGACTTAACAGGATCTAACTTGCATTTTTGTATGATGCAGAGAGGAGCAGTGAAGCTCCAAGATGTGATTCAGATTGAGATCTCTCAAAAGAAGGAGTTCTAGCATAGTCAGTGAGATAGGTTGTCTGAGCATAAATCCTATAAAATCTTGTAGGTTGCTCATATGTAAACAAACATGTAGGTTGTCCTCGGATGTAATCGGTCCTGGCGAATCTTGCAGGTTATCCTTGGACGTAATCAGCCTTGATGTGATTCTATGCTAGAAATGGCCAGAGTGAAGTTTGAGTACTTCAGGGAGAAGCTTGGTGTTCTCCAGATCGAGGTTCCTTCCAAGGGGAAGTGATGACTCCGTGTGCCCTTCTGACATGGTGAGAGGATTGGTTCCTTCCATGGTCAGATGTAAGAGCTATGTCCTTCTGACATTGTGAGAGGATTGGTTCCTTCCATGGTCAGATGTAAGTGTAGAGATATTTTGATGTGACTGTGGGATGTATTCCCACATGATCAGTGCAAAGATATTATGATGTGATTGTGGGATGTGTTCCCACATGATCAAGTGTAGATCCATTATGATGTGATTGTGGGATGTGTTCCCACATGATCATATATAAGTGCAGATCCATTCTGACAGTGATTGCAGGATGTGTTCCCACATAATTAGATATAAGTGCAGAGCCATTCTGATTTGATTGCAGGATGTGTTCCCACATGATTAGATATAAGTGCAGAGCCTTTCTGACAAGATGATGTCGGATGTACGTGAAAATCCTTTCTAACAAGATGAGGTCGGATGTAAGTGAAGAGCTTTTGTGACAAGATGAGGTCAGATTTAAGTGCAGATCCTTTCTAACAAGATGAGGTTGGATGTAAGTGTAGATCCTTTCTAACAATATGAGGTCGGATGTAAGTGCAGAGCCTTTCTGACAAGATGAGTTCAAATGTAAGTGTAGAGCCTTTCTGACAAGATGAGCTCGGATGTAAATGAAAATCCTTTCTGACAAGATGAGTTCGGATGTAAGTGCAGAGCCTTTCTGACAAGATGAGTTCGGATGTGAGTGCTGGGCCTTTCTAACATGGGTTTTGGATGTGTTCCTCCCATGGTCAGATATGAGTGTTAGGTGTTCCTTTCTGACATGGTTCTTGGATGTGTTCCTCACATGGTCAGATGTAAGTGCTAGGTGGGCATTTCTAACATGGTTCATTCCATGGTCAGATATAAGTGCTGAAGATGATGAAGAACTACATGGTTCATTCCATGTAACAAGTAGAATTGAGAGATAGAACCATTTGATCGAGATAGAGGAAGCAGTGATGATGATGATGATCCAGTGATGATCAAAATTTTATGGTGATCCAGTGATGATCCATATTTTATGATGATTTAGTGATGATTCAGTGATGATCCAGCTTTGATGATTATCCATTGATGATCCAGATTTGATGATGATCCATTGATGATCTAGCATTGATGATGATCCAGTGATGATCCAACTTTTATGATGATCTATATTTGACGATGATCCAATGATGATCCATCTTTGATGATGATCCATTGATGATCCAGTGATGATCCAGCTTTGATGATGATCCAGAGAAGAAGACTTGTGCTAATGAATTGTGTCGAGAGAATACCTTCCTAGTTAAGAAGGAGTGTTTATGTATTTGTAACTTTGGAATGCATTCACTTGTATATCTTATGTATTGTACCCCAATGTTCCTATCAGGAAGTATCAGTCATGTAAATTCATAGAGGGTAAACCTCCTTATTGATCAAGGGTTAAAGTCCTCACAGTTGTGGGGCACTAGGGTTGTTAGAATCTCCTAGATAAGTCGGCCCTGGTGATTTAATGTAAGTCGGGTCATTAGTACCCTAGTTGTGGTTACTAGAGCCTACATAATTGAGTTAGGATTACTTGAGCCTACATAATAGAGTCAAATGTTAAATTAACGAAAGAATATAAATAAAGAGTGAGCCTTTCTATTTATGACACCCACACACACTCACTCAACTGGGGCGCATGAGTGAGAGAGGAGAATCTCTCTCAAGTGTGAGAGAGAGAACAACTGTTAGAGATCATATTTTCTATATTTGGGTTTTACTTCTGCCATTGGTGCTCATTCTATCTCTGAGGAAGTTGCGAGGTTTTCTCCTTTATGGTTTCCCCGAGGAAAATTCTTTGTGTCTCTTGTCTCTTGTGATTATTGGTGTGCATGTTATTCTCTCAGATAAGATCCTAAGATCATATTGCTTAAATGATAAAAATATAACAGTAAAATGTGCTTTCATATTTGGAATGGTGCACTATCATCAATTCTCTTACAAAAAAATAGATTTGGAGTCATAATTATCACTTTGTTTGAAGGATGCAAATTGATTTGAGTGAAGATATTTTATTGTAAGGTGCAAATTCTGCACATAGGTGAATGGAAAAAACCACTTCAAATTCATCATTATTATGGATGCAAGTTGTACTGCATGTTTTCCTTAGGGTCCCACCATAGTTACTGATGATATGGATGGGATGATTTACCTCCATTTTATGCATTTTACAGATTCTGAAACCAAAAGATACAAAATCAGGCGTGAGAAACATTGTTGTTGTAACAATGCAAATTATCTTTTAGGCTGTAGCATTCTTCTTTCTGAAAACATCCTCCAAAGATTAATGCTGACTATATTTACTCTATTTTTGTCCCAAGAATAAAAAATGTCAAAATTTACTATTCTTTCTAACAACTCTAGAATAAGCAATACCTATTTAAAACGATGTACTAGTAATCACAGATAATAAGGTGAGACATCAAACTTAACATGTTGATTAATATTACTTAGATTATATTTAAAACATGATTCTATAGGTAATGTAATAGCTTATACTATTGGTTATGGGTTTACGATGGTTAAACATTGAACAACTTATCATTAGACCAAATTCACCAGACACTAAAGTGTCAAGACTTAACAATGTTGACATAATACAAAAAGGAAGAAGGTGCTTACACCTTTTAAAGAATGATGATCTCCACATAAAGAATTCTATTGACGACAAATGATGGATGATTTTATGGAAAGGATAATTTCAGTTTATATAGAAGCAAAGGAGGAGAAAATGGTGTCCTAAACTCATCTTCCTCAAATGTGGGCCAAGCCAATATCCCCTGTAAAATGAACATAGGTGCATGTTTCTCTCAGGTTCCATGAACATCTTATACAACCTTTAGATAGTTTCAATCATATTTGGATGTCCATATTAACTTCAAAGGACCAAAAATTGAACTAGTAGATTTCACATTACACATCAAGAATAATGAGAATTAACTCTAAGTACTCTTAGCCACTAGATAAATGGAAATGAAATGAGATGAAATATTAGTAACATTACATGTCTATTGGATGCAGAGTCACATATATGTACAACATAATTAGTCAAGCACATGAAATAAAATTATAAATGGACAAAAAGAAGAAAACAATGTGGTTTAGACCTTCCTCTCTATACTCACACACACACACACACACACACACACACACACACACACACACACACACACACACACACACACATATATATATTATGATCACACTTTGTATCTTAAGAGGAAAGTCACTAACGAAACAATGGACATACCTGAGAGATATATAGATAGGTAGTTGTAGAGCAGAGTGAGACAAATACAGACCTCAAGGTATTAATTAAAACAATCTAGAAATGAGGATGAAATTTCAAACCCATTGCGGAAATAAATGCCAGTCTTTTAGGATATTCATACATTAAGAAAATAAAATCTCCTTTCAAATGTGCAGAGGCATCCTTAACCCACATTCTAGCACATCCATCATACTGCGACACACTTCCATACATAGTAGAATCCTGAAAGAGGCTGAGAAGGAACACAAGAAACCTCTATAAAGTATAACTAGGCTCGACATTTTGCAATAGGATGAACAAGAACCACAAAATTCCTAGTAAAGATAATGGTAGGAACCGACAACAACACACTCACATAAAATACCTTAGAACAATTAGCAAACCACAGATCTAGTTAAGGAATCCCAAGGAATAGTCATGATTCAGTCTAGCAGACTCAGCAAAGGTCATAACCCAATTTAGCAGCCCAAAAAAGGTTACAACTTAGTCCAAACAGCTAACACGGGTCATGGCTTTGTTGGAAAATCCCACAAACAGTCATCTCACACAAGTCACGACTCTTTCCATACTTCCTTCTATTTATACACATTTTTTATAAATTTATTGATTTGACTACATTAACATATGTGGAAGGGTTTTAAGAAAAATATGCCAAGTTCATGATTCCAATATCCATGCTTCAATGATCATTATCATATTGATATAACATGAGCCATGCCGCCACATCCATGGTTTCTTTATCAAGTACAAGTGCAAGGGGAATCATCTCATGTCCAAGGGTTCCATGACCTTATCAAGCCACCGATAAAAATTATACCCATAAATGACCATAAAATGGGTCATTTGGAACACTTGATGTTCCAATGCCCATACCATGGCTCCAATACCCAAAATTCCATGTTCTTCTTGTCATGTGAGACAAATACAATTTACAAATACAATAAAATAGGTATGTAGCATGTTAACACTAAAATTGTCCTCAGTTTTTGTGTGTTTTTCTCAAATGTCTGAAGTATGGTTACACTTGATTGACTTGTTTCCTCTAATTAGAAGTAGGAATAAATAGCATAATAAGCTCGCTATATGAGCATGCAAATTCTTTTCAGTTTGCTGGCTTGTAGCAGTATTTTGTCATTTCAGAGGCATGTGTTCATAGTTTGAGAAAGTTGTAGAGATTTGGTAAATGACTCCATAGACCAATTGAAGCACTCATACTTCTTATTATTAGTTGCAAAATAACCTCAATTTGCAGAACAAGGTTCATATTTTGATTGGAGAAACAAGTTGCAGACTTTGGTTAGTAGTGAATGGTAGGCTGGAAACGAGATAAAAATGACTCCATCACCCAATGAATAAGGCACAAGGTCTACAGGTTCTTGAAACCTCATAAGAAGGATTTCATCCCTTAGTAGTAGCCATATGTTAACACTGAAATTGTCCTTAGTTTTTGTGTGTTTTTCTCAAATGTCTAGTCTTCTTTCTCTTTTTCATTTTCATTTTATTTTAAATTTTAAATTTTTTTGATAAATCATTTTGATATTATCTTTAGTTTTTATCTTATATTTTTCTTTTGTTTTAATTAATTTCATCCTTAGTGGCTTATTAAATATTATATCCCTCTTCAAGGTTTTCAAAATGCTTACTTAACTATATGCTTATGCTAAATCCAAAGTTAAACCTTTGTTGTTGAGTTTATATGCCAAAATTGCATGATGAGGTAATCCCATAGTGCAAGGTCCAGTGAAGAACGTGGGAACTACATTTGATGATGAAAGGGGATATTTCAAACACTTGTTTGCTCTATTATGACACGTGTATGGATCGCTTGTAGTTATCATCAAGGAATTTTGAGATTTTTAGTGGCACGATTTCATATTTGGAGATTTCAAATTACAGAGTTGAGAATATGTAATCCTGATGTGTTTTGAAGTTTTTCACCCCTAATTCAGTGTGAAGAGAGTAAATTGATGAAATTACAATGAAATATGGGTAAGAGTAGCTAAGAAGGCTTTAAGAAGAAAAAGAGATGCATAGTTATGCTCTGTTTTTCCCTGTTTAGTCATGGTAATTGAGAATGGATTACGAGGAAATAGAGATGAATTCATAAATCCCAAAGAGGTTTTTGTCCATCACGGATTCATTCATAAAAACCTATATCATTTTTTCAATAGATGTCATCATTTGAAATATTCGAATTCATCTTTGTGGCCTATTTTTTAGGGTTTAAAATATTTAATAGTTTCTTGTTTTAGTCACAAATTTTTGGCGCGTATTTCAATCAATTGAAGGTTTTTTTTTTTAAAGGAGAGATTTTTGTTCTTCATGGATTAATTTAAAAACACCTCTCTCAGGTTTTGTACATCTATCATGGATAGAGAGATATGGAGGTGTTTGTAAGACACATTTTTCAGAAAATTCGTCAAATTTTCCAGAGTTCGATTTACTATTTTTTGTTAATTGTCTTTAAATATTCGAGTTAGCATGTAACTAAGTGATGTAATTGCTTCAAATATCGACCTAGAAGGTATTTAGGGAACTACTCTACCTTTGTGATGATAAAATGAAGACAAACATATAGTTTTAGGGTTCGAATTTTGTTCAAGAAGGGGCTTTAGAGCTGGATGTATGTTCAAGATAATGCTCATAACTCTCATGTAAGTGTTGAATACTGAGACTGATTTATATATGCATATAAGCCATTTTATATTTTATGTGGATTTTGTTTATGGCCTGTTTGAGCACACAATTTATGACTTCATTTCTTGTTTAATGGTTTTATTCATGCAAATGCTCATGTGTTGTAGACATAACTCATGCTATGTTTATAATGTTCATGGTTTATATTCATATTTTATGATGTTTACATATTAGTCCTTCATTCCTTTTCATGATTTAGTTTTTGTATTAGTTTGATGATTATTTACCTTCTTTTGGATGAACTTTCAAACCAAAAATTACAAAAAAACCAATTCCATTTTGCTTTTTGTTTTTGAGATTGTACTAGCTTGTTTCTTTTGTAGTCTAGGAACAATTTCTAGCACAAACATCTTTGGCACCATTACTAGGGACATAAATAAAGTATATGTTCCCTGGGATATCATTATTCATCTGATTTTGAGAGGTGAACAAAGTCAGAAAATCTTTTAGGCTAAAATTTTTCATGGGCAACTCCACGGAAGAAAGATCTATTGGCCACTCCACCAATTCAAGATGTCAATGAGCTTGGAAGCCATTCTAAATGTGAGGTATGATTTCTATGTTTTCTCAAATATTGTTGGTTTTCCACATCCAGTGCTTTCTATAACTGAGTGGGGTGACTATCTTCCTAGATTTAGAGGAAACAAGTATGAGCATCCTCGTGAGCACTTATTAAATTTTCATAAATGCATGCTTGAACATTATTTTGTTCATGAGGATGTCTTAATCAAGATGTTCAGATTTTCTTTAGAATAACATGCTCATGAATGGTGTCAATCCCTTCCCACTGCTAGCATTTATTCTTTGAAGGAGTTTCATACTGTTTTTCATCATCATTATCAAAGATTTTATCCGGCAGATCTTCTATTTGACAAATTGTTGTGAGGAATATGAATTGCATAATGAGATTGAAGATATTGATAGAGAAGAATTGGTACCTCACAATATTCATCAGTTCTCTAATGATATTCAAGATGATAGGTTTTCCCATAAATATGAACTAGAAGTGGATAATGAAGAAGATGAAGGTTATTCTATTATCATTAATTCTGATTATTATAAACCTAAAGATTTGGTTTCTTTAGATACAAAACACAACGATCAGTTGTATTTTGGTCAAATGCCAATGGAAATTAGTAAGGGAAATCCCCAGCTTTCAGATTTGTAGACAAAAGGAAATTGTGCCAACCATGAAGAACTGGATTTGTAGATATCATCTATTTGCAAGGAGGAACAATAAGAGGACTTTAATTCTCTTTATGTACCCGTTACTTCAAATCTAGATTAAAAAAATGATAATGACGAGGAATATCATGCTAATACTTTTTCAAATCCGCCTTTCTATGATGAATGTGAATATGAACCAGGAATTAAGGGAAATGATCAAAGGTTATCAGATCTTTACACTATATTTTCTCCTGCATCAAAGGTCGAGAAGCAGTTTGAAGAGCCCTTGGTTTCCATTCTTTAGCCAAAGTTAAAAAAAAAAAGGAGAGGAAGAGAATGCTTCACTTTATGATGAATATGATGAAGACATTGAAGTTTTAGATCAGAAGTTTCATGATCATCAAAAACCAATTGTAGGTGAATTATATTCCATTCTTTTAATTGAACAAGAAAAAGTTTTGAATTGCTTTGACTCTCAAATTGATAGTAGTCAGAGTGTAGATACTTCGGATATAGTATTAGATGTGTCTAATAGCCATGGCTGTGATAACTTTGCTACTCAAAACCATTACGAAAATATGCCATTTTTTTTATGGATATAAAGAAATACTACAACCATTCTTTTAGTCCTCATTAGTTAAGAAACACTCTTCAGAAATCGGTTAGCTTGGGTTAGTGGAAGATATAAAACAGGATAACCTCAACAAAGTCGAAGATTTTATATATTGTTCTCTTATTGAATTATCTCATGGAGTATTGAGAATTGAGGAAACCCATTTGCTTCCCATTCTCTTTTAACAACATGAAGAAATAATTTTGCATGAATTTCATGATCCCCTGGCTTCTTGGATGGAGTTGTATTTTTCAAAGGTTTATAATGCTCCAACTTTTGGCATACTTCCTATTTCCAGTCGTAAGTATCAGCTGCCTACATACTCTTTATTGCATTTATCACATCTTTTGTGGGTCTTCTCAAACAATAGCATACATGAAATTATGATTCTCAGTCAAATGGTTTCTTGGATTCACTGGAAGTATGATTACACTTGATTGACTTGTTTCCTCCGATTAGAAGTAGGAATAAATAGCATAATAAGCTCACTATATGAGCATGCAAATTCTTTTTAGTATGCTGGCTTGTAGCAGTATTTTGTCATTTCATAGGTATGTGTTTAGAGTTTTAGAAAGTTGTAGAGATTTGGTAAATGACTCCATAGCCCAATTAAAGAACTCACACTTATTATTATCACTTGCATAATAACCTCAGTTTGAAAAACAAGGTTCATATTTTGAATGGAAAAACAAGCTACAACCTTTGGTTAGTAGTGAATGGTAGGCTGGGAACGAGATACAAATGACTCCATCACCCAATGAATAAGGCACAAGGTCTACAGGTTCTTGAAACCTCACAAGGAGGATTTCATCCCTCAGTAGTAGCCAGATGTTAACACTGAAATTGTCCTTAGTTTTTGTGTGTTTTTCTCAAATGTCTAGTCTTCTTTATCTTTTTCATTTTATTTTTATTTTAAATTTTAAATGTTTTTGATAAATGATTTTGATATTCTCTTTAGTTTTTATGCTATAGTTTTCTTTTGTTTTAATTAATTTGATCCTTAGTGGCTTCTTTAATATTATGTCTCTCTTCAAGGTTTTCAAAATGCTTACTGAACTATATGATTATGCTAAATCCAAAGTTTAACCTTTGTTGTTGAGTTTATATGCCAAAATTGCATGATGAGGTATTCCCGCAGTGCAAGGTCTAGATCATCTACTCTAGTGCGTTGCAGAAATCTGAGATCATGAGGGTTCATGGTTCTTTGATAAAACAATGTGGCCATTGAATTTGATGATGAAAGGAGAGCTTCTAGACACCTTTTACTCTTTTATAAAACGTGTATGAATCAGTTGTAGTTATCATCAAGGAATTTTGGGATTTTTAGTGCCACTATTTCATATTTGGAGATTTCAAATTACAGAGTTGAGAATATGTAATCTTGATGTCTTTTGAATTTTTTCACCCCTAATTCAGTTTCAAGAGATTAAATTGCTGAAATTACAGTGAAATATGGGTAAGAGTGGCTAAGAAGGCTTTAAGAAGAAAAAGAGATGCGTAGTTATGCTTTGTTTTTCCCTGTTTTAGTCATGGTAATTGAGCACGGATTACGAGGAAATGGAGATGAATTTTAGAAATCCCAAAGAGGTTTTTTTCCATCACAGACTCATTCATAAAATGATATCTCACTTTTGCAACAACTATCATCATTTGAAATATTTGAATTCATCTTTGTGGCCTATTTTCAGGGTTTAAAATATTTAATAGTTTCCTGTTTTAGTCACAAATTTCTGGCACGTATTCCGATCAATTGAAGGTGAATTTTTAAATACCAAGTGAGGTTTTTTTTCTTAATGGCTTCATTTAAAAACAAATCTCTCATATTTCATACGTATGTCATGGATAGAGAGATATGGAGGTGTTTGCAAGACACATTTTTCAAAAAACTCGTCAAATTTCCCAGAGTTTGATTTACTATTTTTGGTTAATTGTCTTTAAAGATTTGAGTTAACATGTAACTCATTCATGTAATTGCTTAAAATCTTGACCTGGAAGGTAGTTATGGAACTACTCTACCTTTGTGATGATAAAAGGAAGACAAACAAATAGTTTCAGGGTTCGAATTTTGTTCAAGAAGGGGCTTCCGAGCTGGATGTATGTTCAAGGTAATGCTCATAACTCGCATGTAAGTGTTGAGGACTGAGACTGATATATATATATATATATATATATACACACATACATATAAGAAATTTTATCTTTTATGTGGATTTTTTTTATGGCCTGTTTGACCACACAATTTATCAATTCATTTCTTGTTTAATGGTTTTATTCATGCAAATGCTCATGTGATGTGGACAGAACTCATACTATGTTTATAATGTTCGTGGTTTATATTCATATTTTATGTTGTTTACATATCAATTATTCATGCCTTTTCATGATTTAGTGTTTGTATTAGTTTGCTGATTATTTACCTTCTTGTGGGTGAACTTTCAAACAAAAAATTACAAAAAACCAATTCCATTTTGTTTTGTGTTTTTGAGATTGTACTAGCTTATTCCTTTTGTAGTCAAGGAGCAATTTCTAGCAAAGTCACAGTCAAATAGTAGCAGTATCCTCAAGGAAGATAAAAAGGATCACAAGAAACCTCTATAAATTCTAAACATGCTTGACATACTACAACATGCTGAAAAATAACCACAACAACCCTAGTAAAGGTCATGGTAGGCACAAACAACAACAAACTCACATAAAATACCTCATAACAGTCAGCAGACCACATATCTAGTCAAGGTATCCCAAGGAATAGTCATGGTTCAATATAGAAGACTCAACAAAGGTCACAACATAGCTTAGTAGCCAAAAAAAGGTCAGAAGTTAGTCTAAACATCTCACATACGTCATGGATCTGTCCAAACAGCCCACAAAGGTTATGGTTTTGTCCAAAAAACCCACAGATATCATGGTTCTATCCTAGTAGAGGCTGCCACTCAGTTTAATGTAGCCTACAATGTTACGTCTCAGTCCAAGGAAGCCCACAAGGTCACAGATCAATACTTGCAACCTCAAAGGTGGTCACAGTTCAACATAATAGGCTTAGTAAAGAACATGGCCTTCCCTAGCAGGATGCCAACATGATCCAACATAATATAATAATAATAATAAAACACATACATGAAAATATAACTAAAACAAAAAATCTATATGCAAATGCAGATCTCGACCCACCATCTCTCAACCCACCTCTATTTGATGGAATTCATCGTCAATTTTCCTAAACTCATGTAGATTTCATCCTTCAATTCCGTAGATGACTACTCAAGCATCCTGTTGGATCCAAATAATGAGTCCAAGAAGACTATTGGTGAAAAATAACCAGTCCAAGAAGATCGTTGGAAAAAAATAACCAGTCCAATAGATTGTTGGCTCCAAATATTTTGCGTTGGTTGGCAGCGAGGAGGTTTTGGTGGGTTCTAAGGGGAAATTAGTTGTGAATTAGGATTGGAGGAAATTTTTGTGCATTTATTGGGCCACTATTTATACCCATTGAGGAAATTATTATTCCTATTCACAATTGTTGAGGATTTAGAATTTTGGTATTTAATTGCCAATGATGCCATGGATAAAAGAGCATTGGAGAGAACCTGGAGGCTCTTGAAAAGGCATGCCATGAATTCTGTAGCTCTAGAGTCAAAATGACCTTCTTCCATTACAAAATACTAGGTAAGTTTCTTGGTTTACTGTGAAATTTTAGCTTTTTCGTATTAATATTGGTTATAATTCTGAAGCGTAGGTAGGTAGGTAGGTTTTTTTGAAAACCTAGAAAGCATTCACAAAATCAGTGGTATAGGGAGACTAGGTTTAGTTCTTAAGGTAGGTAGGTAATTTTTAAAAAAAAACCTAAATTGAAGGTAGTGTAATTCCATTCCATCTCGGAACAAGTTAACAAATGTGAATGAAAGTCATCATGACAAAAGGGTCAATGTAACACACTAGGAGAGGTAGGCGCTAGCATAAGGAGCAACAAGGTTCAACACAAGGAAGAAGTTCAACAAGATTGGTCATAACAAAGTGGGACTAAAACCCTTTCACCCACAAGACCGAGGTGCACAATCAAAGTGGGGAAACAACCCTTTTACCCACAAGACCAAGGGTCAAACTTTTATCTTCTCTCTGAAGGTATATAGTCCATAGGTGTTCTATACAATAATTTTAAGTTTTATCATCATCATATAAGTAAGGTACAAACTATGAAACACTTTAAGTGATTGCAATACAACATATATAACATAATTTTCATTTCTTTCAACTTAAGACTCCCAAAGGTCCATGTGTTAAAGTTGAAAAATCAATGGACAAAAAATAACAGTAGTAGTAATAAATTAATGAACAAGTTAAGCTAGCATACGCAAAGGAGAAAACAATGTAGTCACATATATAACATATTTTTCATTTCTTTCAGCTTAACACTCCCAAAGGTCCCTGTGTTAAAGTTGAAGTATCCAAGGACAATCAATAACAACAGTAGTAATATATTAACAAACAAGTTAAACTAGCATACGTAAAGTAGAAAACAACGTGTTAACATATATAACACAATTTTCATTTCTTTCAACTTAACACTCCCAAAGGTCCATGTGTTAATGTTGAAGCATCCAAGGATAATAAATAACAACAGTAGTAATAAATTTACGGACAATTTAAACTAGTATACATAAAGGAGAAAACAATGTTGTAAAATATATAACATAGTTTACATTTCTTCCAACTTAACACTATGAAAAGTCCCCGTGTTAAAGTTGAAGCATCCAAGGACAAAAAAAACTAGTAGTAGTAATAAATTAATGAACAAGTTAAACTAGCATACGTAAAGGAGAAAACAATGTGGTTTAGACCTTTCAATACCTTCACAAACGCAACCAAGACATCATAGCTGACATAAGGTTTGTATCTTATTGTATGATAAAATCAATGGAAAAATACCTTGGACCTTATAGTATTTAAAACTTTCATCATCTATAACATTCCACAACATATTAGTAACAAATTCAACTATTTTACAAGATTTTCAAAAAAATGAATTTATGTATTTGATAATGCTAAAAACACAATCAATATAGAAATAATCCTAGGCATGGAAAACCCATTTATCCAATTGTAACTCTTTTGTGCTTATCAAAATTAACTACACCAACATTAAAAATATTGTTTTTGATAATATATGAACAACTAGAGCTACAATAGATACATGTAAATGACTCAACTACAACTTTAGATAAGTTACAACAACATATAACAAGAATCAAGTACCCTACCTAGTCCACTAGAAGCAAAAATATACACATGTCACTTACCAAAGCAGGAAATGCACCAATTCCTTGAATGAATTTCCAAATGAACAAAAAATAAAGTGGTGTATATTCAACCTTCTCAAGTAGAAAATACTTGGAAGAATTTTATTCCTGCACATGCAATACAATTATAAATGGACAAAAAGAAAAAAAAAATTGAATATAATGGTGATTCGTGTATGACTGGATGGGTTAAGGATTCCATAATCAGTTGGTCCTTTGGTGAACACAACCCTTTGCTTAAAGTATGTAGAACATGCATATACAACCTGTTAGTCAGTACACAAATTTGGGTTTGGAGAAAAATAATAAAAAAATTTGTACTTCAATGTATAAATTTATAAAGCAATACTAAAAACACAAATAGTACAACTGTAACAATGAAAGATAAAGTAAAAACATATTTTTCATTTCTTTCAACTTAAAACTCCCAAAGGTCATTGTGTTAAAGTTCAAGCATCCACAGACAATGAATAAAAATAGAAGTTATAAATTAATAAACAAGTTAAACTAACATACATAAAGGATAAAACAATGTGATTTAGACCTTCCTTTATATACTCAGCTATATATTATGGAAGCATTTTGTCTCTTAGGAGACAAGTCACTAATGAAACAATGGACATTCCTAAGAGAGATAGATAGGTAGTTGTAGGGAAGAGTTGGAGACATACACAATGAAAGGTACTAATCAAAACATTATAGAAATGAGGATGAACTTTCAATCCCATTGTTGCAATAAATGATAGTATTTTAGGACAATCATACATTAATAAAATAGAAGCTCCTTTCAAATGTGTGGAGGAAAACTTAAACAAAACTCTAGCACATCCATCAGACTGTGGCACACTTCCCTACATAGTAGCATCCTCAAGGAGAATGAAAAGGAGAACATAACAATAAATTTAAATGATCATGACAAAAGGGTTAAGGTACCACACTAGGAGAGGGAGGTTCTAGCATAAGGACCAACAAGGTTCAACACAAGGAAGAAGGTCAACAAGAGTGGTCATAACAAAGTGGGAAGACAACCCTTTCACCCACAATACTCAGGTGCACAATCAAGGTGGAGAAACAACCCTTTTACCCACAAGACCAAGGGTCAAAATTTTATATTCTCTCTCAATGTATATAGTCCATCGGTGTTCTATACAATAATTCTAAGTTTTATCATCATCATATAAGGAAGGTCCAAACTATGAAACACTTTGAGTGAATGCAATACAACATATATAACATAGTTTTCATTTCTTACAGCTTAACACTCCCAAAGGTCCATGTGTTAGAGTTGAAGCATCAATGGACAAAAAATAACAGCAATAGTAATAAATTAATGAACAAGTTAAACTAGGATAAGTAAAGGAGAAAACAATGTGGTAACATATATAGCATAATTTTCATTTATTTCAACTTAACACTCCCAAAGGTCCATGTGTTAAATTTGAAGCATTAATGGACAAAAAATAACTACAGTAGTAATACATTAATGAACAAGTTAAACTAGCATATGTAAAAGAGAAAACAAGGTGGTAACATATATAACATAATTTTCATTTATTTCAACTTAACACTTCCAAAGTTACCTG